>CAUYLG010037489.1:0-44676 GCA_963573385.1 Cacajao melanocephalus
TAGGAAAATTCTAGAAGCTCAGTCAAGATGTGTCAAATTGGGCTGTTACGTGCGGGTTCCCCCAAACCCAACATGTCGCTTGGGTGGCCCTACCTCAATTTTACAACCCCCCCCCCCCCCCCCCCCCCAGTCACAAGGACATCGCTGTGGGTAGCCTTGCATAAGGACAGAAAGAAATTAAAGAAACACACCAGTTACCATTATACTTCCAATTTGTATCTTTGTATTGTATCAGTTTCTACATATATTTCTCTTAAAGATGAAATCTCCATATTTTGGATACATTTTTACAATGTATCCAACCTAACTCATTTAATACAATTCTATTGCATGTAAGGGCAACAAAAGAAGTAAAAATTCAGGTTAGATAATTTGGAATATATCGTATCTTGAAACCTCTGAAAAACATTCTGTCTTGCTGAACGTGACTCATCACCCTAATATCAACACTTTGGGAGGCCGAGGCAGGAGAATCACTTGAGCCCAGGAATCTGAGAATAGTCAGGGCAACACAGTGAGATGCAGTCTCTACAAAAATTTTTTAAAAATTAGCTGGACATGGTGAGACATGCCTATAGTCTCAGCTATTGGGGAGTCTGAGGTGGGAGGATTGCCCGGGCCGGGGAGGTCAAGGCTGCACTGAGCTGTGATTGCCCTACTGTACTTCAGCCTGGGCAACGGAGCGAGGCCTTGTTTCGAAAAGCAGAACCATTCTATCTTTCAGCCAAAACTTGTCTCCACCTAAATATGTAGTCTGTTCTTCCTGGGGCAACAACAACAAAAGGCTTATCTCTTCGACCTTTGCCCAATAACTGGTTTGCTGAAAATATGCCCACTCTTTCACAAGCTTCACCATCCATAGGTAATGTTCTCCAATGCCAAATAAACATTAGTCATACACAGTTTTGCAGACTGGTCTTTCAATAGACATCTGTCCAACTTAAGCTGCTGAAACAAACAAAAAAAAGAATTGCTGGGTGGTGCCTCATGCCTGTAATCCCAGCACTTTGGGTGGCTGAGGTGGGCAGATTTCGAGGTCAGGAGATCGAGACCATCCTGGCTAACACAGTGAAACCCCCTCTCTACCAAAAATATAAAAAATTAGCTGGGCCTGGTGGTGAGCGCCTGTAGTCCCAGCTACTTGGGAGGCTGAGGCAGGAGAATCACTTGAAACCAGGAAGCGGAGGTTGCAGTGAGCCAAGATCAGGCCACTGCCCTCCAGTCTGGGCAACAGAATGAGGCTCCGTCTCAAAAAAAAAAAAAAAAAAATGCCTTTTTGGTTTAACCTCTTGGAACTCCAGATAAATAATGACAATATTATGTCCAGGAACAGTCTCACTGACTACATAAGCCTTCATAAGACAGTATTTACATTTGTCCCTCAAGTTTTCAACTGAAAGTCAGAAAGGGATCCAGAATAAATGATTAAGATCCATCTGTTAAAAAAATAAAAAAGATCCATCTGTTTAATTGAATGAGAGAGTTAACATTTCTACACAACTAAGAAATATAATGTATTTTATGTCTGGTCTGTATTTTAGGAAATTGGTGTTTTATTTTTGACTAATATCTAGTCATGGGTGTCCTAACAATACCCAAGCAACAGTTTTGCTATTGTGAAAAATAAATAATTGAACACTTTTTGCAAATATATATAATATCTCCCCTCTGCCCCTTCAAAAGTGATACAAATTATAATTCCCAAGTGCCACAATGGGCCGTTGGAAATAATTTCTGTCCGGTACCAATCTGCAGTCTCATAGAATTGCACAATGAGTTTTTTTCGAGTTCAGAAAGTGGAGTGGGGGAAAAGTGTGAAGTCACAGTGCAGTAGCCTTGCATATCTCTGTCTACGTGTGCATGTTGGGAGGCTAATAAAGTGGTAGGTCAGTTCCTAATTAGGTTTGGCTTTTTTTAATATTACACTCTAGTGCCTGAAAACTTTTACTCTTAAGGAGCAGGACTCTGTAACTTACTAAGTGCCTAAGGCCTAGATGTCATTTTGCATACAAGGCTGTCAGCCAAGCCTTCTGCCTCCCAGGAGCCCAGTGCTAGAGTTAATTCATATCCAGCAGCAAGGAAGTCTTCAGAATGTTAAGACTGTCAGTTGCAACTTTCAGAGGAAGAAAAGTGTGAGAGGTTGAGTCTTAGAAGTAGCCAGCTCAGAGTTGGAGTTTGTTGGAAGAAGCAGTAGCGAAGGAAAGGGGAAAGAGCCCTGAAACAGTCTCAACTCTGCCATTCGCTAAGGCCCTGTCTATTCCCTCTTCAAGTCCTGGTATTTTCCTCTGTAAAACCAGATATTAATGCCTTTCTAGCGTATCCTACTGGCTGTAGTACCCATCTAATAAATAATGAATATAAAAGTTTTTTTTTTAATGCAAGCCACTATGTATATGTGAAGTATTGTGGTGGTGCAGGCCTGTAATCTCTGTTACTCGGGAGGCTGAGGCAGAAGAATCAGTTGAACTTGGGAGGCAGAGGTTGGAGTGAACAGAGGTCAAGCCACTGCACTCCAGCCTGGGCGATAGAGTGAGACTGTGGATGTAATCTTGAGATGGGGAATAATCAAAAGATTTTTAATGCGGGGGTGGGAGTTGGGATAGGCAACATGGTTAAACTTCTAGAATGGAAAGTATGGCTGCAATAAATAGGATAGATTGAGGGGGCAGGATGGAAACTAGGGAAGTCTAAGGACATGGAGGTCAGTAGAGGCTATTTTTTAATCTAAACCTAAGGTTGTCCAGGTGAGATGGCTCACACCTGTAATCCTAGCACTTTGGGATGAGGAGACAGGAGAATCGCTTTACCCTAGGAATTTGAGACCAGCCTAGAAAACATGGCAAGACCTCCTCTCTGCAAAAAATTTTTAAAAGTTAGCCAGGTGTGGTAACACGTGCCTGTTGTCCTGGCTACTCAGGAGGCTGATGTCGGAGGATTGCTTGAGCCCAGGATGCTGAGTCTGTAGTGATCCATGACTGCATCACTGCACTGATACATGTCTGGGTGGCAGCGTGAGACCCTGCCTCCAAAAAAACAAAAACAAAAAACCCTCTAAGTTTACAGTGATCAGTTCTACTTGGCAAGCTGTTCACTCTTGTTTCTGTGTACTAAATATGCCTACCATATGGTGAAAATGCAGCCAAGCCAAGGAGATGGAAGGTGCAGATTTTAAATCTACTGGAGTTGGGCAAGTAAGTAATAAGGATGTAAGAACTACAGACCCTCACACACAGGGGGGCAGGTGCCTCTGCTTCGTCTAGCCTCCAAAGCTAAATGGGATAGGGGTTCCTTTCAAAATTTTTCTTTAGAGAATTACATTTGAATTATATCATTTGGAAGTGAACCTTAAATGTGGAAAAAAGCTTGGTAAACTCCCAAGAAAGTCACTTAAAAAATAATGGTTAACTCTTTAAATGCTACTTTTTACCTAGATGGTCTTTCTCCTAACGTTTTAAAAGTCGAACTCTGCACAGTGGCTCTGGCCAGAAGTGGCTCACACCTATAAATCCCAACATGTTGGGAGGCTGAGAGATAAGGATCACTTGAGGCCAAAAGTCCAAGACCAGCCTGAGCAACAGGGAGACCCTGGCTTTACAAAAAAAAAAAAATGTTTTTAATTAGCCCTGAAGGATATTTTGAAAGTTCTAGACCAGCTTGGGCAATATAGTGACACCCCCATCTCTAATTAAAATTAAAATTAAAAAAAAAGATGCTGGGCTGGGCTTGGTGGCTCACACCTGTGATCCCAGCACTTTGGGAGACCAAGGTGGAGGGATCACTTAAGGACAGGAGTTTGAGACCAGCCAGAGATGGGTGAAACCCCATCTGTACTAAAAATACAAAAAATTAGCTGGGTGTGGGAGCACATGCCTGTAATCCCTGCTATTCGGGAGGCTGAGGCAGGAGAATCACTTGAACCTCGGAGACAGAGGTGGCAGTGTGTTGAGATTGTGCTACTGCTCTGCAGCCTGGGTGACAAAGCATGAGTCTGTCTTTAAAAAAAAAAAAAAAAAAAAAAAGGCCAGACGCAGTGTCTGACACCTGTAATCCCAGCATTTTGGGAGGCCAAGGCGGGTGGATCACCTGAGGTCGAGAGTTCAAGACCAACTTGACCAACATGGAGAAACCCCATCTCTACTAAAGCTACAAAATTAGCCAAGCATGGTGGCACACACCTGTAATCCCAGCTACTTAGGAGGCTGAGTCAGGAGAATTGCTTGAACCTGGGAGGCAGAGATTGTGGTGAGCTAAGATAGATAGTGCCATTGCACTCCAGCCTGGGCAACAAGAGCAAAACTCTGTCTCAGAATAAAAGATGAAAGAGAAAATTGGGCTTAAACAGTTAAAGGACCAGGTACAGTGGCTCTCACCTCTTATCCTAGCACTTTGGAAGGCCAAGGCAGGTGGATCACTTAAGGTTAGGAGTTTGAGATCAGTCATGGCCAGTGTGGTGAAACCTCCTCTCTTCTAAACCTATAAAAATTAGCCAAGTATGGTGGCAGGTACTTGTAATCCCAGCTACTTGGGAGGCTGAATCAGGAGAATCGCTTGAACCTGGGAGACGGAGGTTGCAGTGGGCTGAGATCACACAACTGCACTCCAACCTGGGCAACAGAGCGAGATTCCATCTCAAAAACAAACAAACTAAAAAACAGTTAAAACAAAATGGTAATATGGAGACCTGTACTGCCAGCCCATGTGGGTCCCAGGTCATTCCCCCCAACCTCCCTGCCATTCCTTTTTAGTTAGATATTAAGGGTGTAAAGTCTCCATATATTTTTTAACAATACAGGGCAGATAATTTTATAATATAGTAATTTATTAACAGACTCACAGAAGCAATGTTAACTATTCCAAGGTATGATTTCTATTTATGAAGGAAGAGTAACTGCAGCCCCAGGAGAGGAGTCAACATCTTTGAGGACTGGCTTTAGGTAGGGTGGCAGATCTCTCAAGTCCAACCCTGCATCCACTAACTCTGTACCTTTTTAACTCTTTTGTTGTCTGGGTTCATGTCTAAGCTTGTTCCAGCTATCCAGAATGCTTGCAAGAATACCATAGGTTCTGGAAGCGGAAGGGAATGGCAGATGTTAATCTGTTTCTATGGAAACTTCTTACATAGGGCTGACATCATTCGTTGGAGACTATATCACATTTAGCTATTCCCTTGCTCATGAGAATACAGGATTTTAAAATTCTTTTTTGCTGTGTAAGTCCATTATTCATGTTATCATTGAATATTGCAATTCAGCCCACTATCTTTTTTAACACTTTTACCCCCACCAAATGATTACTTTTAAATAGTATTACATGATTTTGAATATTTCGTATCTCAGGAAATCTAAAAGCTTCATTGGACTGATAGCCACTTTAGCCCTCATATCAAAATGATCAAATGTCTTTACAACCAGAAAATAAATCTTGCTGAATTCACTAAAATTGTTATCAAAGGAAGTCCTGATCAAATTAATGTCCTCTTCTGCTACTATCTTTTCCCCCTTAGTTTCCAGCCCTAGCCAAGAATGACTGCTCGCTTTTCCTCAAAACTCCTCTCAAGTGACCAGAATTTGCCTTCAGCTTTGAGGGAAATACTTAAGTAGAGGGTTTCCAAAGGTATTTTCACAATGATGGCATTAATCAAATAAATGTGTACCTTCTCTAGTGACTAATTCACTTTACCTGTTTTTATACCAGACAGTTTGTTAAATAAACACTAACACCTCTGTTCATTGCCACTTCCTGCTGATAGAGAATACACTGGTTTATGTTACATTTCCTCTTTCATGGTTGTGCAGTGACCTCAACTATGAGCAACTTTAATGCATTGGCCAAGATGGAATGGCTTACTTCCTTTCTCTAATGGTTAACTGTTCCTTGACGGAATAGTTATTCTCTTACTGTGTTCTCCTAGTACTCATATCTCATGCATTTGTCAAATTATCATTACATATTGACTTCCACTAGTCCTTAAGGAGGAGTTACATATTTCTCTTATTATTTTTATTATTATACTTTAAGTTCTGGGGTACATGTACATGTTTCTTACTATTGTATATGTGCTGTGTAGTCCTGCCTGACTTGGCATTTAGTGGACGCTGAATGTTTGTTAAATTGAATGAATCTGGAGAGCTCCTTGATTGTTACAGTCAGGTAGATATCGGCAGCTTTTTCAGATGGTCAAAACCAACTAGGTTTCTTTTTATCTTTTTATCTTTTTTTTTTTTTTTTTTTTGAGACGGAGTTTCACTCTTTTTGCCCAGCCAGAGTGCAACAAGATCGTGGCTCACCACAACCTCCATCTCCGGGGTTCAAGCAGTTCTCCTGCCTGAGCCTCTCCAGTAGCTGGGATTACAGGCTTGTACCACCACACCCGGCTAATTTTGTGTTTTTAGTAGAGATAGGTTTTCTCCATGTTGGTCAGGCTGGTCTCGAACTCCCGACCTCAGGTGATCTGCTCATCTCAGCCTCCCAAAGTGCTGGGATTACAGGTGTGAGCCACCTCGCCCAGCCTTTTTTTTTTTTTCTTAGAGACAGGGTTTTACCCTGTCGCCCAGGCTGGAGTGCAGTGGTGGGAATCATAATTTACTGCAGCCTTGAAGTCATAGGCTCAAGCCATCCTCCTGCTTCACCCTACCAAGTACAAGGACTACAGATGGAGACCACCATACCCAGCTAATTTTTTTTTTTTTAAACGATGGGATCTTGCTTTTTTGCCAGGTCTGGGCTCAGACTCCTGTCCTCAAGCAATTCTCCAACCTTGGCCTTCCAAAGTGTTAGGATTACAGGCATAAGCCACCATGCTGAGCCTGAAACTAGGTTTCTGTCTGTATGATGCTTTTTTTTTTTACTGATTTCATAGAAAAATATTTATAAAACAATTGATAAACAGAAAAGTCCGTGTAATTGACAATTATCAGAATAGGGAGTCCTCTTGAAAAATGTGTCCGAGTTAGGAGTATCATAAGGTAGCTTTCTTCATTCTTTTACAATCCTAACAGTTTTTCTTAGATTCCTTCCTTTTAAGCTGCAGCTTAACCGGAATACTCAAAGGGTTCTTTCTCCCCACCCTAGTTGCTTTAGCTGATGAATCATAGAAATCAGAGAAGGGAAAGACCAGTGAAGTAATCTGATTCATCTCCAAATCAGGGAGTGGAGCTCTGGAATTTGGGGAACACCAACCTCTCATTTTAAGAGAAAAGGGTTTTTTTGTCTGTGTGTTTTTTTCAGCTCAAGCTGATTAGAGCAGCTTACCCATCTGTTTGCCTTTTGCTTCTACCACAATCCTGAGACCCATCCTTTTAGGAAGCAATCAGGCCTTCTTACCAAAGGCCCCAGGAAAACCAGATGCCAAAGTATTAAGTAGTTGAACCAAAATTCTACTAGCTGAGTAATAAAGTTGGTTTATAAATCTCTCAGTGATTGTTTTAACTGAGCCTTGGAATTTGAGACTATTTTAGCAGAGTCTTACAAATGTAAGAGCTAGCAAGGAACTTACAGATGATCTGGGCCAAAATATTCTATTCTCTAGATGCGAAGAAGCTAAAATGTATTTATGTATGTATTTTTATATTAACTGGCTCAGAAGGTTAAAAACTAAAGTTTAGATGAAAAAAAAATATGATGTTGTGGTCAGGAGTTTAAACCTCTCCCTCCACTTCTGTCTGTATCACAATGTCACAGTATTGTCCCTTGCAATGTTCTCTTCCACTGTCTTCTTTTTTCTTCTCTTTTTCCTTCCTGTACTTCTCTTTTTTTGCATTGTTTGAAGAAATGGCAGAGATGATTTAGTATCCATGCCAGCAATTGATTCTAACCTCACCTGATCCCCCCCACCACCCACCAGCATCACGGTCACAGAAGTAGTGGATGCCACCCCAGCCCCAGCTGCAGCCTGTCCCTTTCCTCCTTGCTTCCCTCCTACTTGCATTTGTGTTCTTGCAGCCCTGGAGCTTGGCTTCCTCCTCCGTGTGGATTCTGCCCTTGTTCTGTAGACTTTTTTTTTTTGAGACGTAGTCTCACTCTTCAGGCTGGAGTGCAGTGGTGTAGTTCTCAGTTCAGTGCAACCTCCACCTCCCAGGTTCAAGCTGTTCTCCCACCTCAGCCTCCCAAGTAGCTGGGACTACATGCACTTGCCACCACACCTTGCTAATTTTTGTATTTTTAGTAGAGACAGAGTTTCACTATGTTGGCCAGGCTGGTCTCAAACTCCTGACTTCGTGATCTGCCCGCCTCGGCCTCCCAAAGTGCTGGAATTACAAGCATGAGACACTGCACCCGGCCCTTCCTTTAGACTTTTTAACAGATCATGGTGCCCTTGACTTCTCCCTTGGTATCTAGCTTAGCTCTCTCTATTGCAACTTCTCATGTTCTCCCAAAACATCCCCTGTACCAGCTCTGGCCTCTTGGGTTACAAAACTGGGTTCCATTCTGTTTGCTGCTTGCCAACACTCCCTGAAGAGTGGGGAGAAATACTTGCACCGTATTGCTAGTGATATCATAAGTGTGTCCCCAGTGTATATATACCCATATTTAGTTACCTCAGTATATCACAAGCTCTCTTTATTATAAACCTAAGTTCCTTTGCAACATAGGGATATTTAACAGTTGCCTGTTATTAATATATTAATAATACTCTACACAGCTTTATTTTACCTTAAAGTGATATTTCTCAATTGCAGCTATATGTTTAAATCTAGGAGTTAAATACATGCTGAGGCCCCACAATCCAAAGAGTCTGAATGAAAGCAACGACTTTATATGCATGCATTCAGTTACACAGGGATACCTTTCCTAATTAGAACAAAAAAGGAATGCAGAGAAAGAAGGCGGCCAATCATATTTGGTAAAAATGACGTACTGATCTACTTGTAAAGAGGTATAGTTTTATTATTCAAAGTACTTCCGTTTAGAAATCCTATTTGGCCTTTTCAGTGAACAGATAAAACTTGTCTCTGTTTAACAGCAACATCCATTGTATGTATATGATTAATGTGCTGAAATTATTACATTTGCATATTAAGGATCAAATTTAGTTCTTGAGGTAAAAGAGAATTTGATAATTTTTTAGTCCTCTTATTTTCCAGATAAGGAACAGGACCAGGGAGCTTAAGTGACATGTCAATTTGTATATACCCAATTTATGTCTGAGCTAGGACCGGAGCCCGTGCCTTTTGAGTTCTATGATAATTATGAGAGTATCCAATAATAGAGTCCACTCCAACAACGTCAGGTCTCTCAACAGGGAGAGCATGTTATGAGCCCCGTGCTGGGGTTACAAAGATGAACAAGGAGCTCCTAGTTTGATGGCACAACCTGAAACATAAACAGCTACAGTACCAAGAGAGACAAAGTTTATATGAATAAAGAAATGTGCTGGACCCTTCCCATATATACTTCATGCCACAAGTTATTTTTTATTAATTTGCCTTAGCAAGTTTTTTTCTTCATGCATTCTAAAAAATATATAAGCATTGGCTCTGCCTAAGTTATATTCTCATGGATTATAACTAGAAGAAACAAAAATCACATGAGATTTTACAATATTAAGCGTTTTCTTTGTCAGCAGAGAGTGCCATGATGTCCAGGTTTTCTTCTATTTATAGATTTTAAAATTATTGTTTTGTTAAATATACATGAAAAATACTGTCACAAAGATTCAAGTTTTCCCCAAAGCCTGGCATGGGCTCTCATAATCTTAAGTGTAAGAAGGCAGACCTCCTTTTCACTAGCTATATGTGTTTTTTTTTCCAACTGTTTTTAAAACTATAGAAGTTGTCCGTATTCATTGTTAACAAAAATTAAATAATGCAAACAAGCATATGTAGTAAAAGGTGAACATTCCTCTAAACACATACTTTCCGCAAAGCTAACCAATATCACTTTGTTGTATATACTTCCATATATTTATATATGTGTTTACATGTACCTACCTGTGCAGACATATGAATATACACACAAATGTGTGACTACACATGAATATTAATGTAAATAGAATCAATTTAGTAAGATTATTGTTTTACTTTTTTTTACTCAGGGAACATACAGTCTTTAAAGTTAAAAATTTCAAAACACCAAAAATACATTCAATGGACATTTAATAAAGATAAAAACATTCAAAATGCAGCTCTGTTTTTGTGTGTTTTCATATTCATTCAAATATTTTATTTCGTGAAAAATACTATCCTATTTTGAATAGACTTCATGGCTAAGAAACACATTGTGTTGCAGAATTAGGGATTTCTTTCTATTGATAACTGATACTTAGCAGGTAAATATATTTGTATTTTCTACAAAATTAGATGGAAAAATGCTGCTAGAAGAAACAGTAGAGGCTGATAGAGTTTGAAATATTCATCCTCTGACATGCCAACCTATAAATGCAGTAAAATGTGCTGAGTTAAGAATAAGATGCTTCCACTTCAGGAAGCATCCCAATATTCCAGTGGGTTAATATAAGAATCATCTTGACAGAGTGGGCATCTGTAGCCAAATCAGTTTTCATAGTGTTTTATACATCTTTTATAATGTTTTATACATCTGTATTGTAACTTAGCGTTCCAGCAAGATACTGTTTTGCAAGTGCAAAACATTCTGCTTGTTCTTTTATCTAGCACTATATTTTAGAAATCTGTCCATGTCGGAACATATTGATCTACTCCATTCCTTTCAGCAGTTTCATTCCGCTGAACAGATATTTTTAAATTAATTTAGCCTCATTGGGGTGTTTCCATCTTAAAATGATATAAATGTCCTTATACACAAATTGTTATGGTAACGTAGAACTGTCCCTTCAAGATAGCTTTCTTGAAGCAACGTTACTGCATTGGGGGCATGCGTATTTTAAATATTGGTAGACACTGACAAATTGCTTTCCCATCAGTAATGTAGGAGAATTTCCATTTTGCGCATTTTCACCACACTGAATACTATATCTTTCAATTTATGCCAGGTGAGTTTAAGTATGAACAAAGGCAAGGTAATGTGTTTATGGAGAAACACCTGATAGTAACAGGTACTGGGTAAGATGATGACATCACAAAGAGGAAATAAGCAAATGCCTGTCCTCAAGAAGCTCCTGCCTAATTGCTGAGACCAACAAATTAAAAAATAGCAATGTAGGGTGACAACTACAAGAGGAGAGGTGTATTTTTAAAATGCCAAGAGAAGTAGCCAAATCTGCCTTGGGAAAGGCTTTGCTCTGCAGGAGAAAATAATATTTACTCTGAGGATTGATGGATGAGGCAGTTCACCACTGAGGAAAGCAAGAAAGGGCATCCAGCAGGAAAAAAGGATGGAGGAAGGTATAGAGGCGTGAATGAGCCTGGCCTGTCCCAGCTGTGGCACATGGAGCAGTGAAGTGTGAAGATGAGGGGAATGAGACTGCCCAGGTAGATGGGAGCTCTGCTGGGAAGAGCTTCTGGAGAGGGGTCATATCATCGGAATTATGTCTCAGAAAGAATTCTGGCTGCCTCGTAGAGAGTGAATTGAGACTAAAACTGTCTGTTACAGCTGAGAAAGACACTGAAGTCAACTGCAGATTTTTCCCTGAAAATACCTCCAAACAAAATAGACATTGTGGTTTGTCCATACCAAGAGTACTCTGTGTGGTTTGGGTCATGACACCTGAATTCAACAAAGATTTATTGAGGTCTTACTATGAGTTCAGCAAGGCTAGCTGCTGCAAAGACTCAAAAAGCCAATGAAATAACCATTCCCTCCCTTCCTCCCTTCCTTCCTTGCCTCCCTCCTTCCTTTCCCTTTCCTTCTTCCTTCCTCCCTCCTTCCCTCCCTTCCTTTCTTCCTGTTCTTTCCCTCCCTCCCTTCCTCATTCACTCCTTCCTTTCCTCCCTCCCTCCTTCCTTCCTTCCCTCCTTCCCTCCCTCCCTCCCTCTGTCCTTCCCTCCTTCCCTCCCTCCCTCCTTCCTTCCTTCCCTCCTTCCTTCCTTCCTTCCTTCCATGGACTTTGCCTCTCCTTGCCCAAGCTGGAGTGCAGTGGAATGATCTCGGCTCATCACAACCTCCGCCTCCCAGGTTCGAGCAGTTGAGATTCTCCTGCTTCAGCCTCCCAAATAGCTGAGATTACAAGTGCCTGTCACCACACCCAGCTCATTTTTTGTATTTTTAGTAGAGACAGGGTTTTACCATGTTGGCCAGGCTGGTCTCAAACTCCCGACCTCAGGTAATCCAGCTGCCTTGACCTCCCAAAATGCTGGGATTACAGGTGTGAGCCACCGTGCTCAGCCTTTCTTCAGTTATTTCTTTGATGATTTTTCCCTTCCATTTTCTCTGTTCTTTTTTTATAGAATTATTATTTGGTGTTTGCCAGTTAACATTTCGCAGATCCTTTTCCTCTTCTGGCCATGTCTTCCGATAGAAATATATGCATATACTAATTGCATATAACAGGGTCAAGGAAATAATAGTATTATGTTAGTCGATGTCTGTCTAAACCGTACAATGTAGTGGGTCCAGTGTCATCCTGTATCTCACTGAAGGAGTGGTGGTATCTGAGAAATATGGTGTAATGGACAAGGCAGTAGATGGAAAGACAGAAAAACAGATTCTGGCCTCAGCTCTGTTTCTTACTAGTTTAAGGACTGCAGTAGAGTGTCTGTAAAGATGATTGCCAACAATTGCTTCCACCCACATTCTCGAATGTCACTCTCTTTATGAAGAGATGGAGTCTATTTCACTTTCCCTTGCATCTGGGTTATGTGACTTGCTTTGACCAACTTATGCTGGAATTCTATTGGAATGCAGTGGAAGTGATACTGTTTTAGTTCTAGGCCTGGCAGCTTCCACTTTCACTTTTTTTTTTTCTTTTTTGAGACCAAGTCTGGCTCTCTTACCCAGGCTGGAGTGCAGTGGCACGATCTCGGCTCACTGCAACCTCCGCCTCCTGGGTTCAAGTGATTCTCCTGCCTCAGCCTCCCAAGTAGCTGGGATTACAAGCGCGCCACCATGTTCAGCTAATTTTTGTATTTTTAGTAGAGGCAGGGTTTCACCATGCTGGCCTGGCTGGTCTCGAACTGCTGACCTCGTGATCCACCTGCCTCGGCCTCCCAAAGTGTTAGGATTCGAGGCATGAGCCATTGCACCTGGCCCACTTTCACTTCTTGAAAGCCAGCGACTATCCTGCTGGAGAGAGGCCCTTCTTGATCTTTCAGCCTCATTTGGGTCTTCCTAGCTAAGACAGACCAGAGATGAGCCCACCCAGTGAACTCCACCTTTTGCAGAATCAAATAAATGGTGGTGGTGGTTTTAAACCTCTAAGATTTGGAGGAGGTCTTTGTTATGGTAATAGGTAAATGAAACATAAACTGGTACCTGGATTTGGAGTGCTGCTGTAACAAAACCGTAAAATATGTGCCATTGGCTTTACTGCCAGCTGGTAACTAGAGAGATGACTGTTAGTGGAAGATGGAAGAGCAGTGAGGCAGTTGTTATGGGCGGGGGGACTGGAGAAGAGGCAACTATATCACGTAGTGGCAGGATGTTTGACATTGCTGTAGCCTGTGGTGACACGAATGATAGAATATGTGCCATTGAACTTGTGGATATAGCCAAGGAGGTATTTCAGGTAAAATACTGAAAGTGCCAGTGGGTTTCATTTAGCTGCTTAAAGGGCAAAAGATCCGTTTGGTTTTCAAGCAGAATTTTAGCCAGTGAAATGTTTGCAAAGTAAGAAATGGTATCTGGAGAAAGATCAAATCAAGGTGTGGCTATAAAAACATTTTTTAAAAGACTCCAAGAAAGATTTGTTGTGGTGCTTCGAAGACCATCTCAGGGCTTCTAAGAAACTTGAGTGCATTGTCCCACTGCAGCCTGACATGTAACGTAGAGACAGACCTATTTAAAAAAATGAATATGAATCTTGGAACATGGAATTCAACCTCAGCAAGATTTACATAAATAAAGTTTTTGAGAAAATTGTATATAAATTTTGGAGCATAGTGTGAACCTTAATAAGATACAGAAAATCCACACGGTTTTTAAGATACTTGTATTAATGAAAGAACTGGCACCTTAAACCAGAAATAGTTCAAAATGAAAAGAGGTTTCTAGACCTTTCACTTTCTACTGGCATGAATGAAGCAGACTGAGAGAGCTGTTCAGCTACAGATATGGGCCATTCTTAAGAAAAGGAAATACATTTCAAAGGGAGGAGCCTAGATGTCAGAGGGCAAAGCCAAAATCTGAGTAGAGCAATGGATTAAAACAAGGATCAGCAAACTACAACCCATAGGGGAAATCCCGCCTATCGCTTGTTTTTGCACAGCCTGTGAGCCAAGAGCCCTGGCACCTTCAGCTTTTGCTTCTAGAAGGATGGCTGCCATGATTACCGTGTTGCAGCAAAAGAGGAGAACCTGGAGGATGAAAGACCAAGGAAGAGAAAGGCCCAGCCTGCTCTCTGTCATTCTAGCAGTGCCAGCTCAGGCACCGGATGAATGAAGCTGCTTTCAATCTTCCAACCCCAACTAAACTACCCAACCCAACACGCTGTGGAGGAGCACCAAGCTGTCCCTATTGGGTCCTGCTTGAACTGCAGAATCACAAGCAAGTAAATAGTTATGTTTTAACCCCTAAGTGTTTGGGGATCATTTGTTATACTGCAAAAGTAACTGATGAGGGTCTTGGGTGCATTATTTAATACCTGGACTGGGCAGAAGATTTTATTTGGACTCCAATTTCTTCATATATAAAAATCAAGGGCCGGGTATAGTAATTCATGCCTGTAATTCCAGAACTTTGAAAGGCCAAGGTAGGTGGATCACTTGAGCCCAGGAGTTCGAGGCCAGCCTGAGCAGCATACCAAGACCTTGTCATCTCTGCAAATAATGGAAAAATTAGCAGGGCTTAGTGTACGGGCCTGTGGTCCCAGCTACTCAAGAGGCTGAGGGGAGAGGATTGCTTGAGCCTCGGTGGTCAAGGCTGCGATAAGCCCTAATCACACCATGCATTCCAGGCTAGGTGACCGAGTGAGATTGAAACTGAAAAAAAAAACAATAAGGCCAGGAGTGGTGGCTCATGCCTGTAATCCCAGCACTTTGTGAGGCCCCGGCAGGCAGATCACCTAAGGTTGGGAGTTCGAGACCAGCCTGACCAACGTGGAGAAACCCCGTCTCTACTGAAAATACAAAAAAATTAGCCGGGCATGGTGGTGCATGCCTGTAAATCCCAGCTGCTCGGGAGGCTGAGGCAGGAGAATCGCTTGAATGTAGCAGGTGGAGGTTGCAGTGAGCTGAGATCACAACAGGAGTGAAACTCTGTCTCAAAAAATAATAACTAATAATAGTAAAAATCAAGGATAAGGCAATTTAATCTCGAGGGTCCCTCCCTGCTCTAACTTTCTATTATTCAGTGAATAATTGTATTCTATCATTCTATCACATTTAGTGAGTGCTTACCATTTCTAGCTAGGCGCTAGTAGTGGTATTGAGTGCAGCAGATAAAGTGTGAAGAAAACAAAGTCAAGCACTTAGAGAACAATATGGACAACATCAGACAATTTGAGGGCTGAGGTAAACATTCTCCCCAATGTGGCTGGGGTGGGGCGGCGGGCGGGGACGGGACTCCGGGGAATAGAGTTCTCTGACTAATACTCAAAAGATCTTTTATACTGGCAGAACTGGCCTCACATTCCTCAGAAATAGCCTACTATGACCTTTTTTTTTTTTCTTTGAGATGGAGTCTTGCTCTGTCGCCCAGGCTGGAGTGCAATGGTGTAATCTCAGCTCACTGCAACCTCTGCCTCCCAGGCCCAAGCGATTCTCCTGCCTCAGCCTCCTGAGTAGCTGGGATTACAGGCACGTGCCACCGTGCCCAGCTAAATTTTGTATTTTTAGTAGAGATGGGGTTTCACCATGTTGGCCAGGCTGGTCATGAACTCCTGATCTCAGGTGATCCTCCCACCTCGGCCTCCCGAAGTGCTGGGATTACAGGTATGAGCCACCTCGCCCAGCCAAACTATGACTTCTAATAGCTTCATTTTTATGATAACATCAGTGCACATTTCTTTCGAATGAAGCAAAGCCTGGTGATTATACAAATCTATGGAAATTTGGATTTGCTGCATGCCCAAGATGAGCACAAAATTCTTTTGGACGTTTGATGGCTTTTATATATTCCGTATGATTTGAATTAAATTTTATCTTCTGTGAAGGGCCTATCACAGCACAGTTCACATCGAACAGGCAGATAAACATTGTTTCTGCCTTTGAAGCTTTCAGGCTAAATTGAAGAGCTATAAGTGTAAATCAGTAATTGCACCCAAAATGTTGTTTTATTTTCTATTTGGCCCTGCGGTAGGGCCCATCGTGTATAATTCCTCATGAAAGCGCTGGGTAACAGAGAGCTCTGGGTGGGTTGCTAAGAGACCCCAGTTGTGGCCAACTTTCCCCCCGTTTCACTCTAGGAACACTGAATGTCTGTTGGCCTTATCATTCTCTGATTCCCAGGAGTGAATTGACGCTCAACTGGAAAGTAAAAATGGACGTTAAGAGAAATGGGAGATTAAAACACAGAATCCTCAAAACCAGAAAAAAGCTGCAGGAAGTGAGTGTGCAAGGAGGGATTTAAAAGACGCAGTGAGAGGGCCTCAGGATTCTCACCATAGCTTTCCTGCTAGTTTGAGGTTTTGAATACAGTATTTGCGTCATCACACATACGACAAATACGTGTTAGCCTGCACACTGCCAACATGACTCTTGGAGGAAAATCGAGAAGCAGCAAAACCAAGCAAGAGAGTTGGGTAAACGGCTACAAGAAACACCCACACCAACACACACAACCAGGCTGTGCAAGAAACACACACAACCAGGCTGTGCAAGAAACACACACACACACACACACACACACAGCACAAAATAGCAAAACTAAGCAAGGGAGTTGGGTAAACCCTGCAAGAAACAAAACACACCCACACCCACATCCCCCCCACACACACCAGCTGCAAGAAACACACACAACCAGGCTGTACAAGAAACAGACATACAGACACACACACACACAGCACAAAACAGCAAAACCAAGCAAGGGAGTTGGCTAAACGGCTGAAAGACACAGACACACACACACACACACACACACACACACCCCAGCTGCAAGAGACACAAAACCCAGCTGCAAGAAACACACACACACACACCCAGCACCCCAGTTGGCTAAACGTCAACAAACACCTGCACACACACAAAACCCAGCTGCAAGAAACACACACACACACACGCACACACACACACCCAGCAGTCAAGAAAGAAAGACGAGAGGAAAGTAATATGTTGAAACTCCGGGTTCAAAGCCATGGGCTCCACCCAGCCCAGGACTGCCTGCCACGAGGCCGTGCAGAGCTGCCCTGGGCGCGGAGAGGAGAGAGCACAGCCGTTCTAGGGACAGGGGCGCCTCCCGGGGCGTGACTGAGGAGGCATCCTGGCTCGCGGCTTCGGCCTCCCAGCCTGCGCGCCGGGTTTCCCAGAGCTCTCGGAGGCCGGGGCGGCGCAGGCTTTGCAGCACAGGGCGAATTTCCCTCCCTCCCGGCGCGCCCCCCGGGAACTGGCGGCCAGAGATTAAGCTGACGTGTTGCAGACGCCCCATGGTAATGGGGCGCTGGATGGCAACAGCCCCAGCTCAGGGGAGTCCAGATTTATGTTTCTTGGAACAATTCTTTCCTCCACTGCATTATCGCCGAAAAAAAAAAAAAAGCCACTTAACCATATGCCCAGAGTCTACTACTAAAGTCTTGCTAATTTATTAACCCAAGCCGAGGCTGAGAGCTCGACTTGCCACTTAATAAGTAAAACCAGGAAAGGAGGAAGAATCTGGGCCCCTATGGGCCTGAGGGTAACCTAGGCCGGGCTTTCTCCCAGGGCAGGGCCAGGGGTGCAGGGGCCGCTCCCGTGTGGCGCGGCTCCGGAGCGTTTCAGGGCGCGGTCCCTGCGGGCCGGCGGGCCGGCGGGCCGGGGTGAGTCACCCTGACTCGGGGTGGGAGCGGGCCGGGGGTGGGGGGGGCGAGTAGAGGCGGGGCAGGGCGGGGCGGGCCTCGCCTCTCGGGGAGGAAGTGGCGGGTATAAAAGCCCCACCCAGGCCAGCGGGCTCTGCTCGGCATTTGGGGACGCTGTCTGCTCTCGGCGCCCGGCCCAGGTAAGCGAGGCGCGCCCTGCCTGCCCGCTACTGGCCGCCCGCTAGCGGGGTGTGGAGACGCTAGGAAGAAGGGCACGGCCTGGCAGGGAGGCTCGGGCGACGGGTCCCGGAGGCCGTCGGGGGCAGGGGCTGGAGGATCCGCCTGCACTGGAGAGTCTTTGGGGAGGGGGCGCAGGCACAAGGTGTGCGGGGCAGGGGTGAGGGGCCGCTGGCGCCCGGGCCGGGAGGGTGCAGGGCCCAGGTGAGGGGGTGTCGGGCTTTCTACTGAAGTCCTCGCGGGAGCGGGGCGAGGCGGCGCGGGGAGGGGGCGGAGGGAGGCCCCGCATTCCAGACGCGTCGGGCGCCGCGAGGCAGGGTGTGGCGGCCCAGGAAGCCGCACGTCCCGCGCAGCTGTTGCCGGTGGGCTCTCCACCGCCCTCTAGAAAGTGCCCCCATCTAAGTTACTGTACTCGAAACAAACGTGCGCTTGTGCAGTTGAACCGACCAGCAGGAGGAGAGCAGTGTAGGAGCATGAGACGGGAGAGTGTGAGTAGACACCACCGCCCCCCATGAAAGAAAACATTAAAACATCAGTTCATTCCCCTTGATCTAGATTATCCTGTAGGATACCAACTTCGGATTTCACTCTTCCTGGAGAGTTTTCCGCTTGGTTGAACACACTGGCCCCAGAGGAAGGTAGTGTCCCCCATGATTCTGTGGGGAGGGTTGTCCTGACTGTTACTCGCGGTGATGTGGCAATGAGTCAGGAACTGAGGGTACAGAGAAGGGCGTGGCCCCGGGGCTGCTCTCCCCTGGCCGCTCGGTGCAGCTGTCCCCAGTGCTGGTGTGGAGGGCTTGGGTTCTGTCAGCTGGCTGTTGAGAAGGAGGGGAACACCTTTCTTTATCTGGGAAAGTGACTTAAGGATGCCTATTCTTACCACCACCCAAACAGGGTTCTTGGAGATTTCAAAAAGCGCGGTCATTCAAAAATAAATGTAAAGTACACAGAAAACACTAAGTGCTGTGCAAATGCCAAGTGTCATTTTTGTAGTAAGATTGCCATTTTAAAGCTGTGGGTGTTCTGAGTCTGTGGGTAAAAGAGCAGTGGCCTCATGAGTACACGCTAGGCCATTACTAAGAACCTCAGGCTGTTGGTGTGCAAGGGCCGGGGCCCCAGACTGTAGTGATGGATTCTCTTCACGCGTGTGTGCTACTGTGCCTGTCTGGAACTTGGTGACTTGATACGCAGAATACACTCTCCCAGTGAAACTGCGTTGCAGAAGGCGCTGACCTTCCCAGCCTAGCCCTGAAAAACCTATTTAACATGCCCTGCCTAATTATGGGGAGGTGGAGGGTAGTGAGGGACAGTATGTGTATAGGAACACTAAATCAATGAAATCTTTTTCTGGAACTTTTTTTTTTTTTAATTTTAAGGTCGACACTGAGTACATGAATTTAAATGAAAAATTTTGTCTTTGCCTCTGTTCCACTTTCTTTTTTCCACCTTCCACCTCCTTAGAGACTCTCTTCTGTGTCCTATTACAACAGCTGTCCAGGCTGGTCCAGTTACACCACATTCCTTCCTCCTTCCTCCTTCCCCCTTCTCATTTCAGTGAACTGAACCGGTATCCGGCTAGAGACTAGCAAATTGAAACAATATTCATTAAGTTAGGAATGGTTGGTGGTCCAAAGATCCTCAGCAACCCAGAGGAGTTATTTAAAAAACAATACTGGGTGTGGTCGTGGGCCTGTAGTCCCTGCTGCTCAAGGTGGAGGATCGCTTGAATCCAAGGGTTCAAGGCCAGTGTGAACAATATAGCAAGACCCAGTCTCAAAAAATAAATACATAAAATAATTTTTTTAAAAAAACCTCATTCACCTAAACAGATCTATAATTTATAGAACTCAAAGCTATGCAATCAAAGAGTAGTAATATTCAGGCAATATGAAGGAATATTTTAGGTAAGACCAAGACAGCCGAGGTGTCTTTGATTTCTTCCCTTCTTCTAGGTCTTTTATCGAAAAGGTTTCAAGGGTTTCTCCAAAAGAGTCTGTTGAATCTGCGGTGGAAGGGTGTGACCATCTATGTGCATTTTTACAATTAGAGGGTTACGATTTGGAGACCGCCTAGATTTAGTATTTCTTGCAGTGCCAAGTAGCCTCCCTGTGGTAAATGCCCAGGAAATATTGCTGACTCACTGACTCTGATTAGGGGCCCAGTCTTGCACTGGAGTCTCAATATGTAACATCTTGTTTCGTTGAGCTATTAACCTATGGTATTGATTGACATTAGGCTTGCAGTCATGGCCATTCGTTTTCTGGCTAATTTCTGATTTAAGTAGTTTTCCTGGCATAGTAGAATATGCTTCTGTAATTGCTATTGATTTTGAGGGCAGTAGGCTCTTCCTGCACCATTGGGCCTTTGTTCTCGCTCTTTGCTTGTGTAGAGCCTGGAGCCTGCGGGACCATTTTTCATTAAGGGAGAGTGGGAGTGTCACAAAAGGAGTCTCAGGCTCTAGTGGGCTGCTTTAAACAACCATTTATTCCACAACATATTAATCACCTAGTATGTTCTATTCACAGTTGTGGGCACTAGGGATAGAGCAGTGAACAAAACAGACCGTCCCCCCCCAACCCCGCCAAAAAAGAACAGAATCCCTGCTCTTTAGACCTTAAATCTAGCAGAGAGAGAAAGAAGAGACAAAATAAGTGAATTGTTGAGTTTTAAACTGTATTTTCCCACATTAATACTAGTTTCCAAACTTGGTGGGAGTTCATTGCCCCTTTAATCCAGCTGTTCCACAGACCTGAGCTTCCTATTTTGCCTACCTCAAGGAAGTTTTGCTTACAGTTATGGTGTCTTAAGTTGCCTTCCAGATTCATCTGTGAGAATTAAACAGAAATGGAATGTTCCTCTTTTTCTCACATACGAATCCTCTTACTTCATTTTCCCTGGTGCCACACCCTATTCTAGTTGTAGGCCACACCAAAGGAAATTCCAGTTCTTTTAAAAAAATTCCACCCATTCACTGCCTGGTATGTTTTTTCTTCTGCTGTTGCCAGAGGCAGTTCATGTACTTTGTCAAGGGACAGGTCAGCAGTAGGGGTCAGGAGATGCCCATATTTGTTCTTCTGGGCGGTTCCACCGAGATTACTTAAAAAATCTCCCTTCCAGGGTACACTCTGAAGCTTGTTTTGAGATGGAGCCTTGCTCTATCTCCCAGGGTGGAGTGCAGTCGCAGGATCTCTGCTCACAACAGCTTCTACCTTC
The DNA here is from genome assembly GCA_963573385.1 of Cacajao melanocephalus. Lineage (NCBI taxonomy): Eukaryota > Metazoa > Chordata > Mammalia > Primates > Pitheciidae > Cacajao > Cacajao melanocephalus. Next base: position 21,389 of record CAUYLG010037489.1, read on the forward strand.
CAGGTTCAAGCGATTCTCCTGCCTCAGCCTCCTGAGCAGCTGGGATTACAGGCGCCCACGACCATGCTGGGCTAATTTTTGTATTTTTAGTAGAGACGGGGTTTCATCATATTGGCCAGGCTTGTCTCCAACTGCTGATCTCGAGTGACCTGTCAGCCTCAGCTTCCCAAAGTGCTGGGATTACAGGCGTGAGCCATCGTGCCCAGCCCACCCTGAAGCTTTTAAGCCAGCTGAGTTCAACCCTGTTAGACCACAAGTTAGTAGCACTCAAGTGCCCTGAGTTTTATTTCAGGTGTGGTGTAGAAAGCTCTGATTCTAGGGAGTGGCTTTGACTTGGAGCCCTTTGTCTCCCTCCCACACCCAAGCTGCACACCCTCAGCTCAGAGGAAATGAGAGTCCTAAGGCTGCTCATATATCCTGCCTCTTTACTGTCTTCTTGCCAGGAGTTGTAGGCTACAGTCCCGTGTTGTCCTATGGACAGAACTAGGACCCAAGCGGGCCTGACAGTGCAGAGGTCGGGGCCATGGCTATATATTGATAAGAGGCTGCCCCGAAATGATCTGCTGGACTTTGCTAAGAGTTGCAGAAGTTGGTGATTTAACCCTCCAGCTCTGAATGTGTGGAGCAGGAACTGGATTTGAAATGTCCAGTCTGAGGAGAAGAAAGAAAATTGAGGAAGGAGAGTGTGTTGAAAAAGAAGAAAAAAAGACCCATTGTGTGTAAAGCATCCCAAGATGAAATTGAATGCCTATCCTGTGCCAGGCAACTGTGCTCAGACCTAGGAAGAAACAGGAAGGGGTAGGTCGGAAACACTGTGGGCGGATAATATGGAAGACAGACTTTACACACACAACTCTAATGTTGCACAGACACACAAAAAGCTGCAGAAGCACAGGGCAAAGAGGGGTGTGAGAAAGGCGACATTTACCATTTGCTGTATCTAAGGGCTCATTCAGATGTCAGCTAATTAAAATCGAGGGTCCTGGTGGAGGGAACTTAGAAAGTGCTGAGCATGTTTGGGGAAGAGTGAAGAGTCCAGTTAACTCTTGTGCAGGATGAGTGTGTGTGTGTGTGTATAGAGGGTATTTAAGGAAAGGTAGGTAAGTCCACAGTGTGGAAGATCTTGGATGCTGATTTCAGATTTTTTTCTGTAGGTGGCCAGGCCCTGTTGAAAGTATAATATGTGGGCCATAAAACACTGAAATTGAGTTGTAGACTCAAAGGCCTGGATTTCCCAACCCTGAAAGTGCTTCATGCCAAGTGACATAATTCTTCCTGCTGGTCTCTTTCCACCCACTCAACCCCAGATCAGGAGACCAGCAGAGAGAGGCTGCGAGAGCATGGAGCTGCAGTGAGTCAGTAGGGAGCAAACAAATATTGATTCAGATGAGGCCATAGAGACAAGCTAGAGCAAGTGCTATGTGTCCCTCCTGCTCAGTTTGATCAAGGCCACTGGGCCGAATTCCAGGAATTCTGGGCAATGAGTTGGCCCTGTGACTCCATCATTAATCAGCACCATAAAACCAAGGAGAAGAGTATGTGCTTTCAAAAAGGTCCTGTTAAATAAAGATGCATTAGGTGAGTGGAGGATGGAGTACAGTGGGAACCCCCTCCCCACCCAGCACATCAGCACATGCTTTTTTTTTTTTTTTTTTTTAAATTCCAGTGTGGCCTGTAGACTGTGTGTCCAGGACTGTGGACAGTAAGAACTTTGGCGGGCAAACCCGACTCTCCACACTCCCACCCACACCCATTTTTGCTTTAAAATCTTCATTTGAATCATCTAGTCCCTGACTGATTCATCATGGTTGCTAAGAAGCTGTTTTGTGGTAACGGATCAACAGTCCACGTTTAAACTGTGAAGTGGGTGTGTCCACGAAACTGCTGGATCAGACTCAGATTTGCCTGTGCAGACCAGCCCTGTTGCAGCCTGTTTTTGTTTGTTTGTTCAAATAACCGTTTGGGCTTTCTGGGGCTGGTTCTTAGTTCAGTAGAACGTGTATTTACTATTTGAAGTGTTGACTTTTAAGTTTTCTTTTGTTTGTTTTAAACTTTTTGTAAACTTTTTTTTTTGAGAGAGAAGTTGAAACTGCTTCACTTGTCTTTTTTTTTGGTAACTGCACTTTTGGAGTGAAGCAATAAAATACAGTAAAATCTATAAACCCTTAAATTATTAGGTTGGTGCAAAAGTAATTGTGGTTTGTGCCATTAAAAGTAATGGCAGTGACTTTGGCACCAAGCTAAATATCTTTAATAGAGTTTTTCTGTTAAATGTAAATGACTTGTTTCTCAATAACTGCACGGATTTCATTAATGATCAGCCTTGCACTGGGAGCTTTTCTAGCCAGGCATTCACAGTCTCATTTGTCAATCTTTTCAAGACAGAAGAAACTGTTCTTTTCATTAGGGTGGGGCCAAGTGACCTATTTTCCTACCCAAGTGGAGAATGATTTTAAACCAGTTTGAGGTGGGTGTGGCTCTTTCAGTAAGTCTCCCTGTACCTCTAGTTTATTTTCTTAGACAGAAAAACTTTCTCTGATAAAGGGCGATTTTAATGATGTTGTCTAGGACCCAACCTTCCCTGGGAATGGAAGGCACTGGTCTGTAGATGCACTTATCAACAGATTTAATTTGCTGATTTTTTTTTTTTCTTGTTTGCGAGTTGAAACCAGTCGGCCAGCTGGGTGAGGCTGAAGTGTTGGAAGGAGTGGTGCAAACTGCCATTTTCATGTTCTTTAGAGAAGTCTGCCAGAAAAGGAGTGGTGGTTCTGTTTTTAATGGATTTCTGCATTTTGCACAGTGATGAGTGAGTAGAGGTGGAATTGTCTCATATGGCGTGTAGACTGCATTTTTTATTGTCATTCAATACAACAGGTACACTAAAGTCAGAGTAGTTGTTTTCAGTAAGGAAATTCTGCCTCCAAAGGCCGGTCGTGGTGGCTCATGCCTGTAATCCCAGCACTTTGGGAGGCCAACGTGGGCGGATCATGAGGTCAGCAGTTCGAGACCAGCCTGATCAACATGGTGAAACCTCATTTCTACTAAATACCAAAAGTGGCCAGGCATCATGGCGCATGCCTATAATACCAGCTACTCAGGAGAGCGAGGCAAGAGAATTGCTTGAACCCAGGAGGGAGAGGTTGCAGTGAGCCGAGATCGCGCCACTGTACTCCGGCCTGGGTGACTCCATCCATCTCAAAAAATAAACAATAAAAAAGATAAGAAATTATGCCTCCAGAGCAGAGGTTTTGGGGAATAAATATGAGTACCGAGTCCCAGTTGCTTTGGCTCATAGGTTCCTCAGTATTTCCATAGGGAAGCTTAACTTTGCAGGATTCAGAGACTTATATTTTAGACTTCTCACAGGGCACCCCACTGGACATGGCTCATTTTCAAGCCTGTGCTCTTGTTCTCCTGCCACCCTGAGGTGTTATTCCTCTTCCCCTCTCCCCAGTCCTTCCCTCTTGCTTCTTAGCTGGAGCCTGCTGCACAGTGATTCACCCTTCTCAGCCTAGGCAGTCAGCACCTTCTTGTTAAGCCCTTAACTAATCCTTCTCTGATGACTATCATCTTTCTCTCTGTGTCTTAATCTCTTGGAATGAAGAACCATTGTGGTGAGGTTGAAAGGGCATTGGCCCAGGAGACTGGGGATCTGGGTTTTGGCCCTGCCTCAGCTACTCATTCACTAGGTGACCCTGGGCTAGACTGTCAGTGTGTCACAGAGGAATGAAGGGAAGAGAGCTCAAAGGTCCTGCAGGGTGGGAGTCTGCATTTTACAGTTTTATAAGTGTCTTTTATGTCCTTTAATATAGTGCAGGCCCAGCGTATGCTTGCCACGGGTTCGTTGGTTAATCTTAGAGAATTACCGGTGTTTGTAACCTACAGTAGCACTGCCAACACTTTCTTTTCCTGCTTTCAAGGATAGCAGCACACTGACAAATTCCCATTAGTGAAAGGTACTATATTAAACTAAGGTTTTAACAAACGATGAACAGCAAAGCCACCTGTTGTTCCTTGTAGCAAATAATCGATCATATACAAAATGACTTTGCATTGCAAGGGGATTTGATGGAGTGAAGAAGAAAGCACTGTCTTTTATTTCTTTTTGTTTGTTTTTTGGACATAACCTCAAGATTTTACTGTCCTCATCATAAAACAAAAGATGACACTTAGAACTGGATCACTTGGCCCTTTCTTTTGTTATCTTCTCCCAGTTGAAAATGTTTTCATGTCTTAACAGCCAGCGTTTTCTTAGATCTGCAGTTGGGCTCAGGACACTCAAGCCTCAGCACCGTTTCTTTTGCAGTTTTAGCCATTTTCCAGAAAATTGGCTTAGGCTGCCGCCATAGTCACTCTGCTTCTTGTCATAACAGCACTTTCCCTGAGCATACAGGGAGTCCTTGCCTTTCTGGTATTGTGCCATTTTGTGGGGTTGGTGCTTGCCACACTTCTTACAGAAAGCCCGGTGGGTTTTAGGGATGTTCACCACGTTTTTGGAATGCTATCAGCATGGGAGGAAAGAGCCTGTATTTTATTTCTGGGGTGAAAATGTTTGCTGTTTAACTCAAGCGAAGTAGGAAATATTTATGTGGATACAAAAGGCACCTGCATGGGGTAATGTCAAATTTCATAGATACTGCTTTGTGGTAAGTGTGACTTTGTGGTTGTGAGATTGGTGTTTTTTTTTTTTTTTCTGCAGGATGATTATAAATAATATAAATAGGAATCTTATACAAAATAGTAACTCATTGTTTTCAAATTGACTTAGCACCTACTTTTTTTTTTTTGTATTTTTAGTAGAGACGGGGTTTCATGGTGTTAGCCAAGATGGTCTCGATCCCCTGACCTCGGCCTCCCAGAGTGCTAGGATTACAGGTGTGAGCCATTGTGCCCAGCTTAGCACCTACATTTTGTAAATACTCTTTTTTTTTTTTTGAGACAGAGTCTTGCTCTGTCTTGAGGCAGGAGTGCAGTGGTGCCATCTCAGCTCACTGCAACCTCCACCTCCCAGGTTCAAGTGATTTTCCTGCCTCAGCCTCCCAAGTAGCTGGGACTACAGACATGCACCACCACGCTCAGCTAATTTTTGTATTTTTAGTAGAGATTGGGTTTCACCATGTTGGCCAGGATGGCCTCAATCTTCTGGCCTTGGCCTCCCAAAGTGCTAGGATTACAGGCGTGAGCCACCATACCCAGCTATGATACTCTTAAATCTGTAGGGGGCCTGGGACTATGTAGGGAAGATGAGGTCAACCATACACTCCCTGCTGCTTTGAATTGTACTGATGCTTTCACCATTTGAATACTTGGCACATGTAGGGCACTTAAAAACATTGTGCCAAACGGATGAATGAAGTGGTATCAAAAAGTGCCCTAGCACTGAAAGGCAAGAGAGAGTTCTGTGCAATAGGGGTCGTGGTGACCCTGTTGGAGCAGATGCTAAAGTAGTGGTGACTGCAGAGAGGCAAGTCACACTTTGGCCCTAGTCTGCATTAGCTGGGGAGTAAACAGAAGGAACTGAGGCTGGATTCTGATGCTCATCTTTGAAGGCTGGGCTCTGCCGGAATAAGAGGAAGCCACAGAGGAGTGATTTCGAATGATTTTGACAAGATTAAATAGATTTAGTTGATGGTGGCATGCAGGACTGATTTGATGAAAGAGCAGGACAGTTATGAATGGTGAAATAGGAAGGAAGATTTGTTGGGCTTTTAACAGTCTCCTCAAGGTGTTGTGGCTGTGGGAGAAGAATTAGAATGAATAGAGAGTGTAAAGAAGCCTGTCAGATTGTCTTTGATCTGCACAGTACTGGGGAGTCCCACATGGAACATGGTTAGGCAGCAGTCTACAAAGCCAGTGCTCAGAGCTTGAAAGACAACTTGAAAGAACAACACAATGAAAAGTTAGCATGCCTCTAGTTGAGGTTTTCTAAACATCAGAACTGATGTGAGGTACCTGATTTAATAAACAAGTAGAATTTAATCTATACCCTCTAAGTGGAAACAACTCTGACTTGCTGGTCCCTTGTTTTTGCTGTTGTTTTACATTTTTATTTCTTGCCTGTTTATGGTAGAGACTAGAACTCTGCACGGCAGATAACAGCGATTTATCCCCTGCTGCAGTCCTGGTTCAGTTCTGACTGAGTCCAGGGGTGATAGTTAAGGCCAGGGTGTAGATGGTTTGATGTCCATCCTAGGAATTTCACCTCTGGTTTGGTAATTCTCAGGCTGAGTGATAGTGATGAGACCCACTACAGTGTTTTTTGGTCCACGTTGAAGCTGGAGATTTCTTCTCTGTCAAGAAGACTGTCAACCTGGGTAACTTAATGAGAGATCATCTCTACTGGAAAAAAAAAAAAAAAGCCAGGTGTAGTGGCACATACCTGTAGTCCCAGCTACTTGGGAGGCTAAGGCAGGAGGATCTATTGAGCCCTGAAGATCAAGGCTGCAGTGAGCTATGATTGCACTGTTGCACTCCAGCCTGGGTGACAGAGAAACCCTGTCTCAAAAAAACAAACAAAAAAAAACAAAAAAGCCAGGCATGGTGGCTCACCTCTGTAATCCCAATGCTTTGGCAGGCTAAGGTGGAAGGATTACTTGAGCCCTGGAATTCAAGACCAGCCTGGGCAACATAGTAGGACCTTGTCTCTATTGAAATATTAAAGAAGAAAAGAAAAGAAAAAAAAAGCATGAAGACTCAAATTTGTGACTGTTACAAAGGTTTTGGGACTAAGATTAGGTTATGGCTCTCTGGGTTCCTCTAGACCAGTACTGCCCAATAGAAGTAGAATGTGAGCTGCATATGTTGAAAGTTTTCTAGTAGCCATATTAAGAAAGGCAAAATAGATGGGTTAAATTAAATAGAAATAAGATTATATTCAACATGTCATAGTTGTAATTGTAATATATGATCAATATACAAATTATTGGGCTAGAGGCAGTGGTTTATGCCTATATTCTCAGTGCTTGGATCACTTGAGTCTAGGAGTTTGAGACCAGCCTAAGCAACATAGCAAGACCAACCCTGCCTTTACCAAAAAAAGAATTTATTTATTTATTTATTTATTTGAGGTGGAGTTTCACTCTTGTTGCCCAGGCTGGAGTGCAATGGTGCGATCTCGGCTTACCACCACCTCTTCCTCCCAGGTTCAAGCAATTCTCCTACCTCAGCCTCCTGGGTAGCTGGGATTACAGGCATGTACCACCACCCTCTGCTACTTTTGTATTTTTAGTAGAGATGGGGTTTCATCATGTTGGTCAGGCTGGTCTCAAACTCCTGACCTCACGTGATCCGCCCACTTTGGCCTCCCAAAGTGCTGGGATTACAGGCGTGAGACACTGTGCCTGGCCCAAAGAAATTATTAATGAGAGATTTTTAAATATATTTTTCATACTAAGCCTTCAAAATTCAGTATGTCCTTTACACTTACAGCACATCTCAGTTTGGACTGACCATATTTCAGATGCTTTGTAGCCACGTGAGGCTGGTGGTCACTGTATGGGATGGTTCTGCTACAGAGCAAGACTTTTTAGAATTGTCTTCATTTTTTAGGATAGGTTTAGGTTCATGGCAAAGTTGAATGGAAAATACAAAGAACACTCATGTTCTTCTGTTCCCACACGCGCCCAGCCTCCCCACTATCGACATCCTGCACCAGGGTGGTACATTTGTTAGAACTGATGAACCTACATACTCAAAGTCTATAGTTGATATTAGCATTCACTGTTAGTATTGTGCATGGATTTTGACAAATGTTTGGCATGCATTCACCATTACAGTATCATATAGAATCATTTCACTGCCTTAATAATCCTCTGTGCTCTATGTATTCATTTCCTCCTCTCCTAAACCCTGATCTTTTTGCTGTCCCCATCATTTTGCATTTTCCAGAATGGTATGAAGTTGGAACTATACAGTACGTTAACTTTTCAGTTGGCTTCTTTTATTTAGCAACGCGCATTTTAGGTTCCTCTGTGTCTTTTCATGGCTTGATGGCTCATTTCTTTTCAGTGCTGAATAATATTCCATGTCTGAATGTACCAGAGTTTATTTCTACAGCAATGCTTTTTTTTTATTTTCCCTGAGACAGAGTCTTCATCTGTCGCCCAGGCTGGAGTGCAGTGGCATGATCTTAGCTCATTGCAACCTCCGCCTCCCAGGTTCAAGCAGTTCTCCTGCCTCAGCCTCCTGAGTAGCTGGGATTACAGGCACATGGCACCATGCCTGGCTAATTTTTATATGCTTAGTAGAAATGGGGTTTCACCATGTTGGCAGCCTGGTCTCGAGCTCTTGACCTGATGACTCGCCGTCTCGGCCTCCTAAAGTGCTGGGATTACAGGCGTGAGCCACTGTGCTCAGCCCAGTAATGCTTTTTACAAACCAGAATTATACCACTTCGGTGGGACATATTGGGGTGGGGAGGCTGTCTGAGAGTTGTGAGCGTGGGAGAAGCAGAAAATCTTTGACTGGCTGACTTTTCACTGTGCGTAAACAGCTTCTGCGAGCATTAAGAAGAGAGGAGTGGCCTAGGAGAATCTTGCAAAAATATATCCTTCACTACAACTAAACGCGAATCCTCTCCTCTTACAGTTTCCCACCTCCTACCCCACATCAGGCCTGGGATCTGCTTAGTCCAAAATGTTCCTATAAGTTAGCAAATGTCTATGTCAAATACTCTCTCCAAATCAGTTTTATGAAAATATTTAGACTAAGCAAACTGAAGCGAAGAGAAAGCTGAATTTGCATGTGTGCAGTTTCCTTGATCAAAGAACATTAAGCAAAAAGAGACCAAAGCAGGAATGCTGCAGTTTAAATGTCATTCCTGTCTATTTCAGGATGCAGCTCTATGCTATTTTCTTTATTTTGGGGGTGATTATGTAGATGACCTGTCTTGTCTCAGTTGAGATAAATTTACCGACAGTTGAGCACTCCTTTTTGGCAGGGATTAGGTGTATCAATTCCAAGAACTGTAAGATCGCATAGCTGGAAAGCCAATTCATCAGGCTATTGTTTTGCTTCCCCATTAAGTATATTAACTGGAAGAAGATGACTTCATTTCAGCCATTTCGAATCTTAAATAAAACAGACTCAGTCCTTTATGGAATGAGTTAAGGTCAGAAAATCTGTCCATCGTCTCTCTTATAAATAGTTTAGTATCTTCCAATCATCATTGGACTAAGAAAGTAATTATGGATAATAATAAAGGTTCCAATTAAGAATTAGGGCAACACAAAAATGCTGCTAATTTTAGTTCACATCGTAGCTTTCAGGTCCTTCTCAATATGTTTAATTACTTATGAGAAATACAGAAGTAGTGGCTGCTTTGGCAAGCTCATCACCTTTTATGAGAAGTAGAAGACTCAGTTTTGTCCTGTCTGAACAGGTGGCGTTACCCTTGGGGAACATTTTTTTTTTGTGTGTTCACAAATCAGTCTCCCAGGTTCTGTTCACACAGAGGAAGAGGAAGACCGGCTAGTTCAATAGTCCATCCCTACCCAAGGCAGACCATCTCTGAGCTTTAGATTTTTCAATCATAACATGGGAATTGCATCTGTTTGCAAAAATTACTCTAATATTCTCAGATGAAATGATCCAAGGAGTAGAAATTAGTATGATGAATCACTGTGCTTTCGGGTAAAGGAAAGCCTCTTCATAAAGACTTTTTGTTGTTCTTTTTTTCCAGCTTCCTTCAAAATGTCTACTGTTCACGAAATCCTATGCAAGCTCAGCTTGGAGGGTGATGTAAGTATATCACTTTCACTTCGTGCAATCTTTGCAAATGGGACGTCTTGCTGGATAACCACATTACTCTCTTTATACATCTAAGGAAGATAGGGACAATTCAGACAGTCATCATTTGGTTCCTCCTCTTTATCAATACTTCAGCTGTTCTTAGTCGTTCAATTTGAAGGAAATACGGCACTGGAAACTTTTCTTGGCATCACATTAAAACTGGACAGCATTAGTGACACTGGAATGGCTGGAATTTTATTCTGCCATAGCTAGCATGTCATTGGTAATAATTGTTACGATGATACATGACTTTTAATGTCATGCCCCGGGATTTTATTGCTGGTTGGCATAAGTTACAGTCATGGCAAAAATAATTCTCCATCTTTTGGATTTCTTACAGTGTCCAGGATGTTATTCCAAATGGGGACCTATATTTTTAAAAATTCAGCACCTGGAAAAGATTTTCTTCAAAAAAGCTGGGATATTTCTTTTAAAAAACCAAGAATATAATGAAATTGTTATAATTCATCTGTTTCCGTTTTAGGTTTGCCTATTAGGGAGCTCAGAATTAAATTCAATTTTCTTTATTTAATTTTTTATTTAATTTTTTTTATTTTTAAGACAGAGTCTCGCTCTTCGCCCAGGCTGAAGTGCAGTGGCATGATCTTGGCTCACTGCAACCTCTGCTTCCCTGGTTCAAGTGATTCTCCTGCCTCAGCCTCCTGAGTAGCTGGGACTATAGGAACCCACCACCATGTCTGGTTAATTTTTTGTATTTTTAGTAGAGATGGGGTTTCACCATAGAGCCAGGATGGTCTTGATCTCCTGACCTTGTGATCTGCCCTCCTCAGCCTCCAAAAGTGCTGGAATTACAGGTGTGAGCCACTGCGCCTGGCCTAAATTTAATTTTCTTTCATAGGAAATATGTGAACCTAGAAATTCTGATTCATTTGTTTCTTTTTATATATATATATATTTACAAATTTTAAGTTATATGTGAAATTAAAATTATTTCAAATACTTTTAGAACTAACTGGAATATAAATTATGAATATGTAAAATAACTAATGATACTATACATCTTCTGGGTCATCTTGGCAGAAATGGCTTTTACACAAACTCAGCACTGATATTGATTTGTAGCCTTATCCTACAGATCTTTCAAAATATGCTTTGATTGAAATTAAAATGCAATGAATCACTCAACAGAGGGTTGACAGTGACTTGGGTCACGTGGTGCGAGACCCTCTGTATTATGCATGGCACTTGCCATCAAAATGTTCAAACTAATGGAGCCTATGCAAGTGCAGGTTGTATGGAGTTTAAAGCCTACGGAGTTTTTAAAAAACTTTTCTGCTGGGCATAATGGCTCACACCTGTGGGCAAATCACGAGGTCAGGAGATGGGAGACCATCCTGGCTGACATCATGAACCTCCATCTCTATTAAAAATACAAAAAATTAGTTGGGCATGGTGGTGGGCACCTGTGTAGTCCCAGCTACTCGGGAGGCTGAGGTAGGAGAATTGCTTGAACCAGGGAAGCAGAGGTTGCACTGGGCTGAGATCATGCCACTGCACTGCAGCCTAGGTGACCAAGCGAGACTCTGCCTCAAAAAAAAAAAAATCTTTTTCTTCTTCAAATGTGTGCATGCTGTTTTTGGCAACAATACAAACCGCATGTTGAGGTCAGACAAATTCAGGTGTTAAATAATTTGTTCCTCTAATGGACTTAGATTGTTTTTGCTAATAGGTTTTGCAAGAGGGCTTTTTGTTTAGCCTCTGAAGTTACTCTGCTTTAGTATATTTCTGTGTGTGGAGAGATGAGGCAGAAACAGAAAATGTCACATGTTCCCCAGTAGTTTAAGGAAAGAAGAGATAACTCAACTTTGCTTCACTAATTTGATTTTAGACAAGTGGATTTTATAGGTAATAGGTTCAGTTCTCTTTTTAATTTCATTTTCAGAGACACTATAAAATTACACAGAACTGTTCCCGACTCACTGTTGTTTTTGGAACAAGACAACATACCTCCTGGTAGATGCAGTCATACATGATATGGCTGAGTGGCTGACTGCCTGCCTTGTAAATAACTGATGGCACTCTTAATAAATGGGAAAATGTTCTTCCTTAGATTTCATCTACATTTTGTAGCTACCATAGCAAACACCCTGAGCAGTTCAGAATAGCACTTTGCTTTTTTCCTGAATGTGTGCTCCACGTCATCAAATTCATCTCACTGGAAAGTTTAAGTGATGAAATTAGATGGAACAGACTTTGATAATGCATTGCATTTCAGAGTTATAAATATTAACTGGATTTAATATTTGGCCAAGATAGTCCTCACAAGTACATTTGGAAACATCTGCCAAATACTGAACTTAGATTTCTGACATGTCTGGGGAGACATCTAGGAGGAAGGCCTCTTAGTTGCTCACCTGTACAGTCTCAGTGCTAATAAAATGGAATGGCGCGGGTGCTGGGTGGCTTATAGTGTGATGCCTGTGGGTGGAGAAGTAACTCAAGGCATCTTGATCTTTTCACTTTTCCCAGAACACTGCGCCAAGGCCAAGTCATCACATTATATGGGCATTATGTGCTAGGGGGCTGGGGGTGGGTTGCAGGATGGGAGCCTTGATATTGAGGGTGGGCAGTGATGCTTCCTCCACCAGCCATCAGCCAACCACAACCACATTGTCCATCCTCTCTGTCTGCCCTTTGCTTTGGGGCTGGGTAGCAGGGAGAGGGAAAACTATAAGAGCATTTCAGAGAAGGAGGGAAGTTAATACCTTGAAAGGAGAACTGATGCAGAAGCACGTGTTGTCCTTACCTCAATCTGGAGTAGGAAAGATTCCCGTCTGTCACATCAGGAAGGATAATGAGCTTTTAAAAGCACTGAAAGGCCAGGCGTGGTGGCTCACACCTGTATTCCCAGCACTCTGGGAGGCCAAGATGGGAGGATCAGTGGAGCCCGGAGTTGAAGACCAGTTTGGGCAACATGGTGAAATCCTGTCTCTACAAAAAAATACGAAAAAATTACCTGAGTGTGGTGGCAGGTGCCTGTAATCCCAGCTACTGGGGATGCTGATGTGGGAGGATCACCTGAGCCCAGGACGCTGAGGCTGCAGTGAGTCACGATCATGACTGCACTCCAGCATGGGCAACAGAGTGAGACCTTGCCTAACAAAAGAAAAGCTTTGGGAAAGGAAGAGGCTGTGCTTTAAAAGGCAGTAAGAAATCCTAGGAAGAGTGGAGGGTGTAGGCAGAAGGGATGGTGTTAACGAAGGCAGAGGGAAGGATACAGAGAAGGGAAAAGACACAAGGAGGATGTGGGCCGTCTGGTCAGAGCAAGGTTTCGTGGTGGTGGCCAAAGAGGTGGGAGGAGCTATTTCCCTCACGTTTCTGAACTTTTAGCCCAGCAACAACGGCCCAGTAGAAATGCATGTGCCTGTTGCAGAAACTTGGCTGAACACCCTTGTCATTCAGGCCTTTCCACATTTTCAGCTTATTTCAAATTGTTGCCAGCCCAGTTTAAAGGTCTTCAGAGCCTTCCTGAATAAATGCTGGCTTCAGTTCCCAGCTTTGCATGGTCTACTTTTGAACTCTCACCGAAAGTAAGATGAAAAGTTGAAATTGAGATAGCATATTCTAAACTAGCTGAGACTTTGAAGAAGAATTCTTATTAGAAAAAATGAAATTGCTTGTCTGAAATGTGATGGTGTGTTAATACCTATCTAGTTACCTAGTGTGAGAATGATTTGAGTTGTTGAAAGAAACAACAGGAAAACATATTAAGAATTGTTGTTTCAACAAGAGGATTTTAAGTATGTGTCATTTGAGTATGTTTATCTTTTTAACCTCAGCACTCTACACCCCCAAGTGCGTATGGGTCAGTCAAAGCCTACACCAACTTTGATGCTGAGCGGGATGCTTTGAACATTGAAACGGCCATCAAGACCAAAGGTGAGTGATACATTTGTCCTCTTCTTGTCAGGGTCTTACTCAAGACATTTTTGGTTGTCTCTTTATTCTCCCTCAAATCGCCATACGTTAGTAATTTGAAATTGTCATCAAGCTTTAATGGGTTGGATCCAGACCTAGCTCAACCCATACCTCCTTTCCTTCCTTCCTTCCCTCCACCCTTTCTTCCCTCCTTTCCTTCCTTCCCTCTCTCCATCCTTTCTTTGTTTCTTTTTCCTTCTCTTCTCCCTCCTTCCTCCCTCCCTCCCTTCCTCCTTTCTTCCTTTCCTCTCTCCCTCCTTCCTTTCTTCCCTCCTTTCCTCCCTCTCTCCCTCCCTCCATCCTTCCTTCTCTTTGGAGAGATCTACAACTTGAGATAGTGTTTTAACCAAGCAGCATAATACAAGAGAATCAGGCTGGGAGCCAGATCTGGTCCTTTAGGTGTGTGTTTTGGGTGCAGCTCTTCACTTTGAGGCTTCAGGCTTTCTTCTTCAAGGAAGAAGTTGGTCATGGTGGTCCCTAAGGGCATCTCTTGTTCTGAGTCCCCTTGAATTTCATTACATTTGCTGGAAAAATGCTGGGAAAACCTTACTGTTTTGCTCTTAGATTGTTCTAGAGAATGAAAAGTTCAGACTCTTTTTTTTCAACCCTGTAAGTGCTGCTGCTCCTTAGGCCTGGAGCTGGAGTTAGAAGAGCTGTCAGTATGAGTGTGTTTCCTCAAGTTCCGGTATGAGTAAGAGAAGACCAGGAGGCATACAAGCCCTCCTCTTGAAATAAAGCAAATAAATACATTCACTTCATCTCAATAGTACCAAAAATAAAAATAAAAATAAAAATAAATAAAGCAAATAAAGTGCTAATTGGTTAGGGTTGAGTAAGAGCTTATTAAGGTCAATTATATTGTTTTCTGGATCTACGAAATTGGATTGTCAGACTTTATGGGCTTCTATTAATGAAGCAGTCCTTGGGGTTGTCCTGTCCCCTGAATTCCTGAAAAATACTGCAGTTCTTATGCTGACCTTTGTGAATTTCCACTTTTCCCCCCTTGTATAAAGCACTTCCTGTCACCATGAGGCCATACTGGGATGCAGATGTGACCCACACAATTAGAGCTGATGGTTCATGCCCCTGGCGAAGAACCATGTCACATTTTTCTCTTCTATGTACAGCGTTTTAACTTACTGACACACTGAAGCAATTCACATACAATTCATTGAAAGACTGAGAAGCCTCAACCAGGATGACCTGGGAACCTATAACTAGGGTGATGTCTTGGTTTATGCCTGCATATTTACTAATAGTGGACCTTTCACTCTCAGAACTGTCTTATTTTAGAGGATACATTACAGGGCTACCTTTCCTAAAACCATGGAGAATCTGGTGACCTTGTTTCCAGAGACAGAAAGGAGAGTAGAAAAATCCACTTAGGTCCTATGGTTCTAACAAGATATAAGTGTTTGCATCATCTGCCTCTGGGAAGCCTTCTGGTTTTCAGGGCTGCTGTGGACCACTCCTCAGGTGACAGCTTGCAGAACTGAGGGCAGAATAATGAAGCATCCAAATTAGACCTTTAAAAAAAACCTTTTTTGTTTGTTTTTTGAGATGGAGTTTCGCTCTTGTTGCCTAGGCTGGAGTGCAATGGTATAATCTCAGCTCACCCCAACCTCCGCCTTGTGGATTCAAGTGATTCTCCTGCGTCAGCGTCCCAAGTAGCTGGGATTACAGAAATGCACCTCCACACCCGGCTAATGTTGTATTTTTAGTAGACACAGTGCATCTCCATGTTGGTCAGGCTGGTCTTGAACTCCTGACCTCAGGTGATACGCCCACCTAGCCTCCCAAAGTGTTGAGACTATAGGCATGAGCCTCCATGCCTGGCCCGATTTTTTTTTTTTTTTTTTTTTTTTTTTGGTGGTTTTAAATGACCATTATTGCCAAAAGTTACGAATCAGAAAATTAAACTACAATCTGCAGGGCTTATTTCACTACAGTGACTTCCGGTCAGTGGAGCATAGTGGATGAGAGCATGTGTAAGCCCACGTTCAAATGCTGGCTCCACAACTCACCCATTAGCCGTCTGGCGCAAGGAAAACATGGAACTTTGCCAAGACTTTTCCTTGCCTATAAAGTGGTGCTAATCAAAGTTCCCACTTCAGAGGATCATTGTAAAGTATGAAGCATTTAGGATGATGCCTGGCATGTAGATGGTACTCAAAATATGTTACCTTAAAACACACACACACACATGTGCACACACGCACACACATGGACACACATGCACATCCATGTCCACATGGTCTGCTTCCCTAAAACCCATACTATTTCACTATTTGGATGTGCCTAGATTCATGTGGCTTCCCAGCATGCCACTGCAGCAACACTAAGTTTAGCACTTAACTCATCTAGCAAAGATGGTGCTTTTTACAAGCATGGGACAAAGACTTCTTTTATCCCTGTGTGAGAAAGCACTTAGTGCACTGGAATGTAAAGATTGCGCAAATGAACTCTGGTCACAGCTGAAACTCTCATGGTAATAAAAATACCTTCAGGCCCTTTTCGAGTTAGTAGAAAAATACTCTAGTTTTTAGACAGAAATGTCTGGAGGGCTAAGATTTAAATACCGACATTCCCATTTGATCAAAAGCAGCTGTCATTATCATCATTGCAACTATTTATGAAATGCTCATTGTGGGCAGATATTGTACCAAGCACTTAAGGAACATTCATCTTAGGTGAACTTCAAAGTAACCTCTGATGTAAGTGTTCTGTCATCCCCAGTTTTTGGGTGGTAACAATTCAGGATGAGTATGCTTGAGGTCTGTTGGCCTTGGATCAAACTGGGATTTGAACACAGCTCTGTCCAGCGCTAGGCCTGTGTTCTTAGGCGCCATGATGTGTAGCACCCACCTGTGAGGAATGGATTTTTTTCTTTGCCCTGAATTATTTTCAGATATGAAAAACATTGTCCATCTGTGATCTTACTGCCTTCTGATAAGTCTCATACTTGTGGTCTAGCTTTAGATTCCCCATCTCCTTTCTTTCCCCAGAGTTAATGTTCAGTGAGTTGCACTTAGGACCACTTTTTATTTATTTGTTTTTGTACGTATATAAATATATATTTTGAGACAGAGTCTTGCTCTGTCACCCAGGCTCAAGTGCAGTGGCATAATCTTAGCTCACTGCAACCTCCGCCTCCCGGGTTCAAGTGATTCTCATGCCTCAGCCTCCCAAGTAGCTGGGAGTATAGGCATGCGCCACCATGCCTGGCTAATTTTTGTATTTTTAGTACAGATGGGGTTTTGCCATGTTGTCGAGGATGATCTCAAACTCCTGGCCTCAAGTGATCTGCCCACTTCAGCCACCCAAAGTGCTGGGATTACAGACATGAATCACTGCACCCCGCTTACTTATTTATTTTTGATGCTTAGTGATTTTAGAGAGTAACTCAGTTTTTGAAAAGTCTATTACTCCTTTAAAATAATTTCTAGATTGTTGGTATTATTAAACCCCTAAATCCTTTAAGGAAATGATTGGCAAGAAAGAATGTGATATTCATAAGAGTTCGGTGTACCAAGGATGTTAATATTAGCGTAGGTTACCATAGTGAAAAAACTAGATACAGTTTTTAGTTGGGAAGTATGTCTTGAGGTATACTTCCTTATAATCATTAAATACATGATTAAGTAAACCTATATTACATAGATAATGTGTAACTCCCTATATTACATAGAATGTCTGCAGAATGTAGGTAGGAAAACTAAAGTTTATCAATAATTTTCAGCATCTTTGTTGAGATACAATTTATATGCCAGATGATTTGCCTATATAAAGTGCACAATTCATTGTTTTTAGTAATGTATTTGCAGAGTTGAGCAGCTGTCACCACAGTAACTTCCCTAACACTCATTTTAACATCCATTCACCTTAAATGTGTCAGTTACATAAAGAAACGGAAATGGAATAGTATATACTATGTGATCACAACCATTTTTTTAAAAAATTATTATTTTTTTTATTTTTGAGGCAGAGTCTCACACTGTTGCCCAGGCTGGAGTGCAGGGGCACAATCTTGGCTCACTGCATCCTCCACCTCCTGGGTTTCAAGCAGTTCTCCTGCTTCAGTCTCCTGAATAGCTGGGACCACAGGTGTGCACCACCATGCCTGGCTAATTTTTGTGTTTTTTGTAGAGACGGGGTTTCACCATGTTGGCAGGGCTGGTCTCAAGCTCCTGACCACAAGTGATCCACCTGCCTCAGCATCCCAAAGTGATGGATTACGGGTGAGAGCCACTGTGGCTGGCCTACAATTTTTTTTTTTAATCAAAAAAGAAAAAAGGCATTGGCAACGAAAACAGACATACGTCACTTCATGGTGCTTCCTTTACTGCACTTTGTAGATATTGTAGTTTTTACAGTTGAAAGTTTGAGGCGTTACTATTCACTTTGTCTCTGTGCCGGCATTTTCTAGAAATAAAGATATTTTTAAAATTCAGGTATGCATTTTTTTTTTGGCCTTAATTCTATTACACACTTAATAGAATACAGTATAATGTAAACATACTTTTATATGCATTGGGAAACCAAAAAATTTGTGTGGCTTGCATTATTGCTATATTGGCTTTATCGTGATGGTCTGGAACCGAACCAGTATGGAGTTGTGGGCAATTGATCCTTTTCCTTTCTTGGGCTTTCAGTATATTCTATATTTCTGGCTTTTGCAAATTTTCTATGATAACCTGTGTTACTTTCATCATGGACGCAGTAAACTTAATTAAAAACAAAAAGGAAGTCATTAGTTGGGAAAGATAACAACCCTTTTGTTCCTTTCTCCTTCTCCTTGATATTATTAGATACCAGATAACTAAAACCACTTAAAAATGAGCTAATTAAGATCTTACCTTCTTTTTTTAGAATGCCTTTTACCTTAAGTGTAATTAAGAAGCTTGTACCACACCTTGGTCTCACTCCCACGTCAAACCCTTTATCGGGAAGACACAATGCTAAGTAGTTGGTGTGTCCTTGACATCAAAGGACATGATATAAACCTCAAGTATTGATAGAAACAAAAGCCAAAGGATCATGTAGCGATGACTCTCTGGGCCTCTTTCTCGCTTAGAGAGGGGTGGCGGTATGTACACAACGTGTGTGTGTTGTGTGTGAGTGTGCTGGGATGTTACCTGTTCCATGTGATGTTCCATTGATTTCCTTGTGGTCTGTGTGCTCTCAGGAAGAAGAGCTGGGAGCAGGCCACCTTGGAAGAGGCTTAATCAGCCCCCAGTGATGGTGCACAGGAGCAGGTCTGGAGTGGGATGATGGCTAGGAGGGCAGAGCTGTTCAGAGACCTGTGGGCTGGCACTGCCTGCATGGCCAGGGCATGGGTGCAGGAGTCAGGAAGGCCTTTCTCACAGATGAGCTGTCAGTCACACCTGCTCTTCTTGGTTTAGCTTCTCACTTGCAGCCCTCTGTTAGAGAAGAGAGGCTGCTTTTCCCAGCCAGCCTGCCTCCTGGCAGCCTCGAGAGTATACATTCCTAATTGCTGTGCTCAACTGAATGAATACACCTCCAGGTGTGCAGGCAAAACCGAAAATACCTGTCCTGGCTCCCTTTCCAGTGCATGGGAAGCAGCTTTTATTCACCCCTTCCCTTAACCCTTATCACCCCCTCTTCTGTGAGCTGTTGTGGCATATGTCTTCTAAGAGACCTCCCTGCTTCAACCTTCACAGAGTATCTTTCTAGCCTCATCTCCGGCTCTGTTCATGGCCCTCTAAAGAGCACGCTTCTGCCTTTTTTCTTTCAGGAACCTGCAGCCTCTTTCCTCCCCACAAACAGCCACACAGTTACCACTCACCTCTCAGCCCCAGCCAGTGCACAGCATCAACAAGCTCTCTCTGAGAAGGCCGAACCAGTTTTTTCTTGGTCTGTGTTCTCATCATGTGCTATCTACTCGTTTATTGTGCTTTTGTAAGAAGGGGGGGAAAGCACAATACTGCTAAATTAAAAGTAAGTCTGCTTTGTTTCTAGTTTGAAGGGATCTTGGTATTTTTTGCCTATGCTGCCTAAACCAAATGTGGGATTGTTTTGTGTAGGCTCCAGCTTGAGGTAGACTATGCAGTAACTTACCTTCATTGACGTCTAGTTAGAAACTGAGTAAAGTCATGCAAAAGTAGTAATACTGCTTAATTAACGAGAGGTTTCTGAGAATCTGTAGGAGTCTCTTGGTTTAGATTGGCCTTGGGTTAAATATATACTGTGGCGTGTACAACACAGCTGTGAATGGTTTACCATATGGGTCCAAATAACTAGAAAGGAAAGTCAGCTAAATTAGAAAAGGATGAATCTAGATTCCAGAAAATAGATTGTAATTAGCAGCAGCACAACCCTGGAGTTAGTGTAAGTGCCAATAAACTGGTACAGCTTTGGTCTCTCTCTAGAAGGGGAGGGTAATGAGTTGCCCTATTATTATTGCCAGTTTTGATTTTAGCAGTATTTGTGTTCTCCGGAAGGGATGCAAAAGCGGGTGATTGTTTTTCCCCCTTTCTCAGAAGCACAAGTATAGAAGCAGAAATACACCAAGTTTTGCACTTATTTTTTTCTTATACTTTTAAAATAGAACTGCTTAACATTTCTGTGGCCAAAAGTCTAACATCCCCTGCCACTGCAGAACAAGCCAGGATGGATATTTTTGGTTTCACCTGCACACAAGGTATATTCGTTTGGCTGAGCAGAGCAATTAGGAATGTATTCTCTTAAGGACGCCAGGAGGCAGACTGGCTGGGAAAAGGAGCCTCTGTCCTCTAACAGAGGGCTTCAAGTGAGGAGCTAAATTAAGAAGAGCAGGTCTGAGTGTGAGCTCTTCTGTGACTCATGTAGCCCAGGGCCTTCTCACCCTCCTGGACTGGAACGGGAGGGATGGACCCCTCCCAGTTGCTAAGGCTTTCTTTCTGTGTTCAAGTTTACTTTAGACTGAGTTCTCATCTTACAGCACTGCTGGGAACAAAGAGGCCAGTGCTGAATCACAGCCACCCAGACTCTGCCAGCACAGATTTTGTTTGTAATGATATTTGTCTGTGTAGCTATGTAGGTGCCAGACCTGAGCCACGTAGCTATCAAACTCTGGGAGAGGAGTCCCTGGTGCTTTTCTAATTGTAGGCATCAGCGTTCATCACGTGCCTCTTCTCAGCTCTTGCTTTTTTTTAAAGAAAAAAAACTGTTACTTCTTTTCCCTGTGGAATCCAAATACTGGTTTCACCCAGGGACAATGGGAGTAATCAGATTCTAATCTGGTGTCGGCAACGCCAAGAAAGTTCTCCACTGTCAAGTGAGTTAAGGGTAGATATGTGAGTTTCGCTCGCATCTGATCACTTTTTTAATTTTCTGTCCATAAGTCTGATGGAGTAGCGGGGAGTAATACAGTGCTTGCGTTTTATGCGTATTCCTTCAGTGATGATTTGATTTGATTTGAATCTTGAGCAGTGGCATACTTAGTGTTTTCCTGCTGGCCTTTGTAACTTATTTCAGAAATGTAATTCTGCTTGGAAGGCAGACAGGGTTCTAGATTATTAAAGTATCTGGTGAGATTACTGTGTCGATGATACCTTAAATTTTTTCTAAGGAACTCAGCTGAAGTGAGATCAGAGCAGAAAGGAAATACAGGAAACTCGATTTTTGAACCAAAACCGCTTCTTAGGCACTTAGCTATACTAGGCTTTCCCGAGTTGGGACTGTGTGCCCCAGTTGTGCCAGACTTGGGAGAGGCACCCAACTCCCCTGTCTCCTTTCACCCTGTGCAATGCCTACTTTCTCTCCCATCTCTCAGCAGGTGCCAGAGTTTACCGTGTAACTGGACTCCTCATCCATGTGTGCTAATGGCAAAAATGTTCTCTAGCTTTCTTTGCCTCATATTTTCACAGACAAAATAAATCACATGCAGGCAGGGGCCAGGCTTGTGACAGAGAAGCTGAATGAAGGCAGTAGATGTGTTTCTAGTTGTTAGCCAGTCTTCCCTGCATCCTGGTAAAATAAGTATTACCAGCCGGGTGCGGTGGCTCACGCCTGTAATCCCACCACTTTGGGAGGCTGAGGTGGGCGGATCACAAGGTCAAGAAATTGAGACCATCCTGGCTACTATGGTGAAACCCTGTCTCTACTAAAAATACAAAAATTAACTGGGTGTGCTGGCATGTGCCTGTTGTCCCAGCTGCTCGGGAGGCTGAGGCAGGAGGATTGCTTGAACCTGGGAGGCGGGAGGTTACAGTGAGCTGAGATCGCACCACTGCACTCCAGCCTGGTGATAGAGCGAGACTCTGCCTCAAAAAAAAAAAAAAAAAAAAAAAGGATTATCATCATCTCTGTTCTATGGAGTGAGACCCCTACGCCTAGGGAGGGAACTAATGTGCCCCAGGATGTCACAGGTGTGAGTCGCGTGGAGTTCCCAGAGCACAGCATTGTGGTTGCCGCTCATCCGGAGGCCTCCCCTGGCATCTGTCACCCAGCTGGGCATCCCGTCTTGTTGGGAGATGCTCTGGAGACAGAGTGCTCGCTTGTGCTGGATACCCAGAGGGGCGACTTTGACAGCAGGGGTTCTGGACCAGCCAGCACCATGGCTGAAGGTGCTTTTGGGTAGTCATGTGGTGGGAGGGGAGCTTTTCTCTCCCTAAAATCTCTCCTAGTAGCTGGCTGGCTGGCTGGCATAATAGGCTTTTTGGGAAGTACTGCCGCCCTCTGCTGAGTTATTAATGTCTCTCCTTAGAGGACAGTCTTCTAGCTCTTTCTGTTGAATAAAACCTCAGTTGGGTTATCCCTTTAGTGGCCATGGATCATTACCAGGTGGCAAATCATTACCTACAGATCACCAAATGTAAGTGCATTTGTATATAAAAATTTCAGCCCAGCTCTCTACACATATTGATACATCCTTGTCCCATATCCTTTGTAGGAGCTAGATGGTGGAGTGTGGTATCAGGAAGTATCAAAGTATAATTTTAAAAAGGTACAAACTGATCTTTGACAAACCTGACAAAAACAAGCAATGGGGAACAGATTCCCTGTTTAATAAATGATGTTGGGAAAACTGGCTAGCCATGTGCAGAAAGCAGAAACTGGACCCCTTCCTGACACCTTACACTAAAATTAACTCCAGATGAATTAAATACTTAAACATAAGACCTAACACCATAAACACCCTAGAAGAAAACCTAGGCAAAACCATTCAGGACATAGGCACAGGCAAAGACTTCATGACTAAAACACCGAAAGCATTGGCAACAAAAGCCAAAATAGACAAATGGGATCTAATTAAACTCCAGAGCTTCTGTACAGCAAAGGAAACAATCATTAGAGTGAACCTGCAACCAACAGATTGGGAAAAAATTTTTGCAATCTACCCCTCTGAAAAGGGCTAATATCCAGAGTGTACAAAGAACTAAAATAGATTTACAAGAAAAAAACCAAACAAACCCATTCAAAAGTGGGTGAAGGATATGAACACTTTTCAAAAGAAGACATATATGAGGCCAAGAAACATATGAAAAAATGCTCATCATCACTGGTCATTAGAGAAATGCAAATCAAAACCACATTGAGATACCATCTCAGGCCAGTTA
>CAUYLG010037491.1:0-105005 GCA_963573385.1 Cacajao melanocephalus
TCAGTCAGTAGATCATAGAGAATATCCTTTGTCTGAACTGTAAACCATTGATTCCTAACCTGGTTTATGATAAGAATTACCTGGTTCTAGATCCTTGAGGAATCGCCACACTATCTTCCACAATGGTTGAACTAATTTACACTCCCACCAACAGTGTAAAAGTATTCCTATTTCTCCACATCCTCTCCAGCATCTGTTGTTTTCTGACTTTTTAATGATTATCATTCTAATTGTAATTCTTGCTATTATCTCACTATGGTTTTGATTTGCATTTCTCTAATGACCAGTGATGATGAGCTTTTTTTTTTAAATATGTTTGTTGGCTGCATAAATATCTTCTTTTGAGAAGTGTCTGTTCATATCTTTTGCCCACTTTTTGATTTGTTTAAGTTTCTTGTAAATTCTAGATATCAGCCCTTTGGCAGATGGATAGATTTCAAAAATTTTCTCTGATTCTGAAGGTTGCCTGTTCACTCTGATGATAGTTTCTTTTGCTGTGCAGAAGTTGTTTAGTTTAATTACATCCCATTTGTCAATTTTGGCTTCTGTTGTCATTGCTTTTGGTGTTTTAGTCAAAAAGCCTTTGCCCATGCCTATATCCAGAATGGTATTGCCTAGGTTTTCTTCTAGGATTTTTATGGTTTTAGGCCTTACATTTAAGTCTTTAATCCATCTTGAGTTACTTTTTGTATAAGGTGTAAGGAAAGGGTCCAGTTTCAGTTTTCTGCATATAGCCAGCCAGTTTTCCCAACACCATTTATTAAACAGGAAATCCTTTTCCCATTGATTGTTTTCATCAGGATTTTCAAAAATTAGATGATTGTAGATATGTGGTGTTATTGTTGAGGTCTTTGTTCTGTTCCATTGGTCTATATATCTGTTTTGGTACCAGTGTCATGCTGTGTTGGTTACTGTAGCCTTGCAATATAGTTTGAAGTCTGGTAGCATGGTGCCTCCAGCTTTGTTCTTTTTGCTTAGGATTGTCTTGGCTATATGGGCTCTTTCTGGTTTCATATAAAATTTAAAGTAGATTTTTCTAATTCTGTGAAGAAAGTCAATGGTAGCTTGAAGGAGATAGCATTGGATCTATAAATTACTTTGGGTAGTATGGCTATTTTCACAATATTCATTCTTCCTATCCATAAGCATAGACTGTTTTTCCATTTGCTTGTGTCCTTTCTTACTTCCTCAAGCAGTGGTTTGTAGCAATCCAGTTACTGGGTATATACCCAAAAGAATACAAATGATTCTGCTATAAAGACACATGCACACGTATGTTTATTGCAGCACTATTCACAATAGCAAAGACTTGGAACCAACACAAATGCCCATCAATCATAGATTGGATAAAGAAAATGTGGCACATATACACCATGGAATACTATGCAGCCATAAAAAAGGATGAGTTCATCTCTTTTGCAGGGATGTGGATGAAGCTGGAAAGCATCATTCTCAGCAAACAAACACAGGAACAGAAAACTGCACTGTATGTTCTCACTCATAAGTGGGAGCTGAACAATGAAACACATGGACACAGGGAGGGAAACATTACACACCAGGGCCTGTCAGGGGTGGAAGGTTAGGGGAGGGAGAGCATTAGGAGAAATATCTAATGTAGATGACATGTTAATGGGTGTAGCAAACCACCACGGCACGTGTATACCTATGTAAAAAACCTGCCCGTTCTGCATATGCATCCTCAAAATTAAAGTATAATAATAATAAAAAAATCATCTGTAAAATTTTTAACCATATAGATGCATTCATGTAAACAACCAAGCCTCCAGTGATAGGTCTTAGAATTTTGGCTAAACTCCTGTAGTGGATATCTTTTTCCACTGGCCCAGCGTATCTTCTTCTCTATACTTACCACCCTCAACAAACCTTTTATTCTTAGAACAGCAACACGTTTTTTTTAAAAAAAAACTATTGTTCACACACAATGTTATTGCTGCAGTTGGAGCTGATTTCTTGTTTGATTTCCACTCTTTGGCCACAGTTGGCCTATTCAGGTAGAGTCAACCAGCCTAAGGTATCCCTTGCCTGCCTCTCCAATTTAGTTCAACGATCATCAACTGACTTGAATTTTGCCAATTCTAGGCTTTTTTTTCCTCAGAAAATTTCAAACCAGGACATGACAAAACGTGTTCTCTGCTGATAACAGCAGCTGGAGTAGGATATACTCCACGTTGTGACTCTGTTTCTCCCCTGTGAAGTGGAAGCTTTGCATTGAGAAAGATGTAAGCTGAGGGCAAGAGGAGAACAAAGAGAAAGATGCTGGGAGGAACAGATTCATGGAAGTGGTAATGTTACTAATTATCCATATTCTTGAGTACCAACTAGATCCATTATCTTTTGGAGATTGCTCGTTCATCCTGTGTCTGAATATATTGAGCTAATTAATTTGAATCTGCATAAACTATATTTAGTTCAATTGTAGTTATTTACATACTGGTGATTCAAATATCCTTCAATATTTCAGCATCATTGTTTTAAAATATTCTTGTCTCTGACTGAAGAAACTGTCAGAGGACATCAACCAAATTCTAAATTTTGATTTCTCTCTCTCATTTCTTTTTTACTTCTTTCACACAGCTCATACCTTATGTACCAGAAAGTTTCAACTTGTACATCAAGCTCTAGAGAAAATTCCAACTTTTGGTGGAAGATATTTAACTAGCTTTTGTCATTTTCCACATTATCCATGCATGTAAGCAAACTACTCTTGTTATTTTGCTAAACCTAACTCATTTTTTTCTATAAAATTATCCTGTATTTATTAAAACAACCATTCAGGTAACTGGGATTCTGCTTAGGCTTCTGGATCTTAGTTACTGTATTTAATTGCTTCACACTCATGTTTGTTGCTAGCAATGGCTGATCTTTTTCTTGGCATTAGCACTCCATAGGGATTGGGAACTTTCTACTAAGGTATGGTTGGTGTTGTGACCGCCCACATTCCAACTGACAATATAGCTGGCAGGCTGCCTCCTTGACTTGTTGAAATCATGGATCTTGGACTCTTATTCCACTTTTAGAAGCCTCAACAAGCATCTGTGATTAAATTATGGAGCTCTCTTCTCTTCCTTTATGTTGCCAAAAGTTTTATGGGACTCAGATTTAAGATTGACTCTAATCTTTTTCTGAGACTTTTCCTCTGCCTGCAGGCCAGAGAGATGAGTTATCTCCCAGGAATCTATCCCAAGCTGATGGGCATGATCAAGTTTTTGCACATAGTTTCACCCCTCTTACTTTTGAGAATAATTGGCTATACATTTTTAAATTATCAGATGTGTCTGTACTGAAGTCATAAAAGACATGGGACAAATTCCCTCAGATGGCTAAAATAAGCAAAAGTTAGCTGTCTTTGAATTCAACTAAAAGCAAAAATATACCTTCATAAAGATTTCTATAAAGATGGTAAAAATACAAACATATTGTGATGTTCTTTTAACCCATTGTTTCAAATATCAAACTTATAACATCCTGTTTTGACAGTACAAAGTTGCACTTGGAAATATGTTAACAATTATTTTGAGAGCAAGAATAAAAAAATAATCATTTTTTGTGGTCTGTTAAGGATGTGGTCTGTGGGTAGCCTGAAATAAAACTTTCATCCTAATTCAAGCACAATACTTCTCTAGCTCCATGTTTACAGGGATCCTTATTTCTCCAGAATCCCTCAGTTCTCCTTTTACAGAATCTTGCATCTAGGATATGCTGATCTCCCAGAGAAACAACAGTAAATGTGCACAGCAGGGCATTTCCTCTGATCTGTGTCAGCTCTGACACACTTAGAGGAAACAATAGACTTTCACTACAAATTTCCATTTTTCTGTGGGCCCATTAAAATAATTATGCACATTTAATGTGTAAACACAGTTACTTTACTCAAAATGTTCATGGATTTGTAGGGAAAACAATATTTAAACAGATATTTGGTTTATAAAGTGGTAAATGCAGCAACAGTATAGACATTTTTCTGAAGACTGAATGAACAACTTCATGTTGGATGGTTGCAGGGAAGGAGTTGTGGCTTTAGCGTATCAAGGAGGTCTTCTCAGAGCTAGCAAAGCCTAACAAGATGATTCTGAAGGATGATGAATGTAGACTTTGGGTAAAAGAAAATATTCTGAGTAAAATAAATTGCATAGGCAATGATAACTCCTAATTCAGTATGGTTTGTTCAAGAAATCTTAAGCAGTTGGCTATTGCTAAGGACTAAAAGATGATGCACTGTCTTTGTCAGTTTGGGCTGCTATAACAAGGTATTAGAGAGTAGCTTAAAAGACAATTTATTTCTCAAAGTTTTGCAGGTTAGAAGTCTGAAAAACAGGGTACCAGTAAAGTCAGATTTTGGTAATGGTCCTCTTCCTGGCTTAGATGTTGCCACCTTCTTGCTCTGTCCGCACATGGCAGAAACAGCTAGCCAACTCTCTGGCCTGTTTTTATGAGGGAACTAATCTTATTCATGAAGACTCTGTCCTTATGACTTACTTTCCAAAGGCATTGACCTCCAAAAACTATCACACTGGAATTAGGGTTTCAACATATGAACTTTATAGGGACACAAACATTCAGCTCACTGCAGTATATTGGTGCATGAAGTGGGCCAGGGAAAGTGAATAAGATCAGGTCATGAGAACTTTGTCATGTCCTAAACCAAGGGACTTAGATATTTACCCACAAGGCATTTATGAGCTAATGAAGGAACTTAGCGATGGAGTGATGTGTCAATATTTAAAAAATAAATCACTCTGGGGAGCTCACTAAGTGGGTAAATCCTCCTCAGCTGATGACAACTAGTTCAAACAAAAAGCTAATTCAAGTTAATCCACTTAAATTGTTAATTAAGTACCATATTTTTAATGGAACAATTTTATAGTGGTTATCTTAAAAAATAAAAGTAATATATAAACACATTTATTTTATTATATATTAAATCATTCTTTTTCAGCTATGTAGTAATTCTTATAATTAACAAAACTGTAAACCTTAATACTTTTGGTATACATTTTTCATATGAAATTATGTGATAACGTTATTTCAAGCCCCGAAATTTACATTTGGCTAATATTACTAACTTCAGGAAGGTCAAATTTGTAAGTATACCCAAAGGTTTTATTCTTTTTATCATCTGTTTCCAATGTTTTCACATCAGTTTCATAATCTTCATTAATTTTGTCTTCTAAAATTGCAAAATGAATTAGGCCTCACCAATTCTCATCTGAAATGGCTTTGTGTGTGATTTGTAGTCTCACTTCTTATTCACATGAGACTACTTATTAAATTAGAAAAAAGAAAAGCAACCCTTTCTGAAGGGAAAACTTTCATAATAAATGCATAACTCTATGATAATCACATAGATAATACCACTCCTACAGTTATGCAACACGTGACCTGCTCAACTCTTTGTGACTGTCTGAATATTTGAAACATTCTTCAAGAATACTTTCATCTGCTCTATGAAATCGCTTTTCTTTTGGAATATAAGCAACATCATTTTGGAATCAATTTACATGGTATTTGCATAGTATTTCTAGATATTTGCAACTATTTTAAATACGCAAAAACTAATTATTCAAAAGGATAATGTAAAATATAGCCTAAGACCCAGGTTTTTTTTTTTTTTTTTTGAGACAGATTTTCACTCTTGTCAACCAGGCTGGAGTGAAATGGTGTGACCTTGGCTCTGCCTCCCTGGTCCAAGTGATTCTCTTGCCTCAGCCTCCCGAGTAGCTGGGATTACAGGCATATGACACCACGCCAGGCTAATTTTTGTATTTTTAGTAGAGACGGGGTTTTACCATGTTGGCCAGCCTGGTCTCAAACTTCTGACCTCAGGATACTCACCTGCCTCAGCATCTCAACCTGCTGGGATTATAGGAATGAGCCACCACACTCAACCAAGACACTAGTTTTAAGCAAATAGCAACACTGAGAATAAATCATTTTTGTAAGTGATTGATCAATTTATTATCTCTTGATGACAACTTTGGCTTCTCTACCCAATCTCTTAAAAACAAGGAATTGCATAGTATATATACACTTATATAATGAAGATTATATAAAAGGAATAAAAAGAAAAGGGCATGCTAAAAACAAAAACACACCACAAATATGGAATATACAATTTATAGGGTTGGTTGGTAAATGTGCTAGGAGAAGAAAGGAATATCACATGTGGAGGTCAGATTTGTTAAAAGAAAAGTAGACAAAATAAATTTGACAGAGTTTATTTGAGCTATGAACAATTTGTGAATTAGGCAGCACTCAGAATCAGAAGAGGCTCAGAGAGCTCGGCCCAATAGTGTGAGAGCTTTTATAGGCTGAAAATGGAAGCAAGGTTGAGAAAGTTAAGGTTATAGTAGGGATTTGGGTGCAGTCTGATCAGTTGCCTGCCTGTGATTTGCTGAAGCATGGCTGTCCACTATACCCTCCTGAGTTAGGTTACAGTTTGTTACATAGGAACTCAAAATACAGAAATAGTCTCAGGGCAAAGGTCTCTTGCTTATTTAATTTAACAGAGGTTGCAGATATTTCTTGGTCACCCCTTGACATGAGTTAAAATAGCAAGTGGTGGGTCGTGGAAAGGAGAGACTGACTGCCCTCTCTACCTCCCCCAGGGCAGAGAGCATCAGTCCTGCAGCAGGAGAGAGGGAAACCCCACAAGCCATGTGCTACTGTGTGGACTCATGGAGCCACAAGGTAGAACTGGGCCACTGGGAGCTGGTGAGGGCTTGTGCTGAGCCACGAGTACCTCATAATCTGAAGGTGCACAACATTAAGTAGCACTAAAAAGACACAATAATAGATTGGAAGAAACACCACAAAAGAAAGGAAAAAATATATGTATACTTCAGTAGCTTTACTGGCATTTATTATTTTCCTTTTCTTTAAACAAGAGCTTTGGTTCTTCATTTTGACCTGGGCTTTGCAGATTTTCAGGTCAGCACATGAAATATCCAAGATGGGCTGAGCCACCTCTTCTCTCTTCCCATTTGCATAACTCACCAATTTGGACAGTCACAGAGTGAGTGCTGAGGGAGTAGATTGAGGCCTGGGATATTATTCAAACCGAGATTCCTTCACATGCAATCAGAGTGGCAGAGGAGAAAAGTGTTCCTGCTCATGAGTCATAATTAACCTGCAGCAGCTATTTCCGACTGAGAAAATAGGAGCTGTGTAGTGATGAGAACTTGTATATGACTGAGGTAGAGCTGCAGCACTTCATTTGTTTCCTTTTTCATAGGAGCAGGAAGAGTGTGGGGATGTTTTAAAAATATCTCTTTTCCCTCCTCTGAGGCATTTAAACTGCACTTTGCACATACCTATAATTACTCTTTCACATAAGCGTGCTCTAGGGTGTTGGCAATGAGGGATAGGATTGGGGAAGTAAGTGTCTGTATTTGGTGTTGTAAAGCAACCCATGAGGATGCCCCTAAGCCTTTGGGATCTGAAAATATCCTATCCAATAGTACTTCCATGATAGCGTTTGTAAAGTTAAACCTAGTCTCAGTGGTTGAGTCTATTTCACACTTGGGCAAAAAAAAGGCAACGATTTAGGAAAAGCTGCCTTTTGTTCAGATTGGCCTGGCAAAAGCAGCATATACCCAAGAAGTCACAAGCACCAGCACTACAGACAATGAGTTAAGCCACCAATAAGAATTTTCTCTGTGTGGAAGAGAGTCTGTAGCCTGGTTAGAGACCCATGAAAAACAGAGGGCTGGAGCTTTAAGCATCAATGCCTTTTTCTCATCGACTCGGTTTTCTGGGAGGACTTCAGGCATTTGGAGCTACTCGACCTCACGGTGGGGAAAGGGGCAGGATTGAGTTTTCAGTCTGGCCTCAGTGGGCATGTCAACTCCTGCTTCAGCAGCCAGGGAGTGATTACAATGACTGAGAGTACTACTGGGGAACTTGGGAATTCCTGGAAAGCCAAGATCCTGATGGGGAGGAGGGGAGGCAATAGTAAAACACGCAAGGTTTGGAGTTAGAGCAATTGAAGATTCATATAAAGGTGACTCAGGGGTTACTCAAGGCTGCAGTGTGCCCATTACTCATTCTTTGGCAATAAACCTGAAATTCAGCACTCTTGTGCTTTCTGGGCTTCTTCCTCTTATATTCAAAGTCATTGGCTATACTTCCTTTTCCTAATTTAACTAGCAGGTCCGCCTTTGGGAAAATGGTGTTAAAGAGAGAAATCTGTAAAATGACACATCAATTGGTGTGATTTTATGTCTTTTAGGAGGTTTTGGAAACAGCAGCCTATCTGTCCCCTTGTGTTTAACTCAATTCTCCAAGCAACAAAATCTTGGACAAAAACCACTAACACTCTTCAAATGGCTCACTTTCAAAAGAGCCTAGGAATTTTATTCCTTTGACCAACTGAGGAGAGAAAGAATGCCACAGCACTCAGCAGGGCAATTCAACTTTCACCAGCTGAGGCAGAGTTAAGTTTTTAGAATTGTTGCCCCCTAAAGGAAAATAAAACACAAGGAGAGGGAATTAAGATGATCTTGCATCATTAAGCAGTCATGTGCATTACTGAAAGATGTTGCTTTCTTATTGGGGCTATTAAGTATCATTTGAATAATGACTCCAGAGAGCTAAAGGCCAGAGCAAAGACAAAAAGAAACATGAACCTACCAGGAATAAAAAAAGAATCGGAACTAGGAACAATGGATGCTTCCTCAAATAAATGTTAAAATCATATTTGTGCTTATGTATATGTACATCAGGCATCTAAAGCAGAGGAATCATCTCTTTTATAAAATCTTATAATTTAATGAAATTCTGTAGCCTTTATGAACATTTCTTGTGTTCAGCAATAATTTATATCAGAGTGTCCAACTTTAATTTTAGTCAAATGTAGAGATTTGTACACACTCGTAATGAAATACACTGAAAGACTGGTCTGGAAACTGCTGCACTTAGCTGGGATTGCATGTTTCCTTTTCAAATGGAAGGGAGTAGGACTGATGGATTAGGATTTCTGTGGCATAGCAAAAATGAGAATGGGGCTGACAAAGCAATGTCGTTTGTAAAATATTTCACATTTCCATTAGAGGAGAATTGGTTCCTGAGTTAGCACCAAATGGTGGGTGTGGGTGTAGGTGTGACTTATGTATTTTGTTTATGACAAAACCTGTATTTTATGATAGTGTACGTCTTGGATTAAGAGGTAGTTCATAGCTCTTTAGTTTCAAGAATGTGCTAGTCAGGTAAATTTTTAATTAAGAGGAATGTGGTATGTAAAATTATTACTCAGCTCTTTCTGAAAACCTTGGGAGACGAGAAACCAAGGCATATGCTAATGAAAAGATAGAAGGTAGGCTGCCCTTTAAACCATGAGTTAATAATGATGTTGTAAATAAGCATTGGAAATTTTAAGGGAAAACATAATGTAATTTATCATAGTAATACCCAAGATGCTTTATTGCCATCAATCAATCATCTAACAAGTAGGTTCCCAAGTACTAACTGTTAGAGGAATACCCAAGAAAAACATTTGAGGGGCCAGAAGTCTGACACCTGTACTAAAAACAGGCTGTCTCTGAAAAGTTTAAACAGGAACTAAAGGTTCAGAAGCCATTTTGAAACAGTCTATTCATGTTCATTGCTGCCATCCAAGGTCACAAAATGCAAGTGTGCTATCTAGGATAACATGTGTGGTGAAATCTATCTTGAGGTTCAGTTAGGTAAATTTAGTTAATAATCTACTACTTGTCAGTTTACAAGAACTTCTGAAGTTTTCTCCTTTCAATCATGGCCCCTCCAAGTGATAGAAAAACACACATTTGGTCTAGGATAAGATTTCTTCTTCTTTTGGGGGAATCTGGAGTCAGATTTATATTTGTGTATAGTCTTTTAAAAACAAATGACTTTCAACAGTACCAAGTCTGTTCATAGCTTCACTATTTCTACTACAAAGTTGTCTAATTGTAGGTGGGGGCATGAGAGAAAGAGAAAGGAGAGAAAGAAAGAGAGAAAAGAAGTAAGAAAAAAAAATACATCTTTTTTTTACCAGAAGAGTCAGAATGATAAAAATATCATGAAAAATATCAGTTGTTCTAGAAAGTTTGACACTAATGTAATTATGCAGTATTGATTACCTTCCCAAATACTCCAAAAAATTCAGAACTTAAACAAAAAAATTGTTTCTCCCTACAGGGTTATTTTGTTTCACTGAAATTGCAGAGGATTCTTAACATAAAAAAAATTTCACAAAATACAAAATGTGTTGACACTATAGGAGTCTTATTAGATGAATCATTTTTATTATTAGCATATTAGATTTCTAAAAACCCAAAATTGAAAAATCAAAGATATTCTTTAAGTCTGAGAAACAATTTTCATCATTCTATCCAGGGGAAACAATACCTGAACCATTTTTACTAATTTTCTAACACTTTATGTGTTTGGGTTAGTTCCACAAATGTTTTACGTAAAGAAGAGGTTGAAAAATAACAAGTCTGCTATTATAGAAGTTCAAGTTATATTGTTTCACAGTTTTTTAAACTTTAAAATCTTAGTTCTATGAATGTTATTTATTTACTTGAATCAGAAAATTTTAGTCCCTTCAGTTTCAGTAAAGTTAAATTTAACACCATGGAAATTAAAACAAAACTCCTGCCTCAGTATATAAATCAAAATATCAGATCTAAGCATCAAACTTAGACTTCTTAACTTTTAGTTGGAATTAATAGATAAAAATGCCTTAACTTTGGCTGGGCTACTAGGTATAGAATTATTTCTGCGCATTCAAGTAATTGACCTAAAAGCTTAAACAAATCTCTTTACCTGAGGCAGTTATTTAATTGCACCAATATCTGACTTCATCCCGCCTGCTGCATGAGTTCAATTGACTTCCATGTGGCATTGTGGCTTCTCTGCATTTTGTTTGTTTGTTTTCCTGTGATAACCAACCAGATGATGAGAAAGATCCATAGTTGTGAGCACACAAAACCATACCGTCATAAATATTTGCTTCCAGTTTGGGGTGCAAGTTGAGCTTATTTTGAGCCAAGCTGGAACTCAGTTCAGATGTCTAGCTTTTGTTTGTGGCCTGTTCTCAGTACCCCAGTGACAGATCATGTCCCTTGTGCACCCGGTGAATTATACAACATTAGAGCTTGGTAGGGAGACGAAAGGTAACTTTTTTTTAACATAGCTGGTATTCAATATATTCTTTGAAATAAGAGGATTGTAACATAAATCCAGGTTAATATACATTTTAAATAAAACTGCAGATGCTGTTCTTCTTCATAGGTGTCCAATTAAGCAGTGTTACTCACTGCTCAAATTTTGTTTCTTATATTTGTTGTGGGAAATGACTGTGTTACAAAATATGCAGTTCCTTGTAGAATGTTGGCTTTTTTTTTTTTTTTTTTTTAAATGTAATCTTGCTCTGTCCCCAGGCTGGGGTACAATGGCGTAGTCTAGGCTCACTGCAACCTCCACCTCCTGGGTTCAAGGGATTCTCCTGCCTCAGC
This sequence comes from Cacajao melanocephalus, assembly GCA_963573385.1. Classification (NCBI taxonomy): domain Eukaryota; kingdom Metazoa; phylum Chordata; class Mammalia; order Primates; family Pitheciidae; genus Cacajao; species Cacajao melanocephalus. The sequence continues at coordinate 11,496 of CAUYLG010037491.1, forward strand.
CTCCCAAGTAGCTGGGACTACAGGTGTGTGCCACCACATCCAGCTAATTTTTGTATTTTTAGTAGAGATGGGATTTCCCATGCTGGCCAAGCTGGTCTTGAACTCCTGATCTCCGGTGATCCGCCTGCCTTGGCCTCCCAAAGTGCTGGGATTACAGGCGTGAGCCACTGCACTGGCTGAATGTTGGTTTTTGAAACATTTTCTTCTCTTCTCTGTGAATCAAAATCTAAAATTACAAATTACCTCTGCAGCCTGTGCATTTCAGGTTTTTATTAGGGTCTCAAACATCCTCCTCATTTGAAATGTAGCCAACTGAGTTAAAAGTTTTAATCATGAAGAATTTAGAAAAGAACTGGAGAAATTTTCCTTGCAGAGAAGTCTGACAGTCCTTAGCCAGTGTTAGATATGGTGCTGTAGTCACGTGGCCCTCCAGGGCCAAGTCCCAAGAATATGTCATAGTTCTGTTAGAACAGGAACAATACCCAGAGCAGAAAAAGTAAAAGAAGCTTTTCATTAAAGCCAACTTGCCCTGGATTTCTAGATCCACTCATTTGCATGGAATAATGGCTGCTGTCATACTTTTTAATAGTCGCCTGGTTTCTGTCTCTGCTGGGAGGTGATCACCTTCAGCTGCTACACACTCATTAGATTTGGTTGGCTTTGTCAACTTGTCATGGTCACTCTTGGTCTCTGATGTCTGAGGCACCTTCCTTCAGCTGAGCCTCTCTATAAACATTGACTCTTGTTCTGTCTTGCCCTTGGCTTTTTTAATAGTCACATGAACTTCATTTTTCCCAATTCAACATGTCTGAGGGATGAATCAGATATTGACAGTGGTTCTCAGTAAATGTTCCCAGGTTAATTTGTTCCTCATGGGAGCCTCTGCTCACTTCATACCCTACCCCTTAGAGTGTTAATGTTTGTAATATTTGTCAATTTATTCATGAACAGGGAGTTTAAACAAAGGTGCCAAGTGAACATCATACAGTGCCTGCCCTCAAGGAACTGGCCACGAGGTTAGAAAGGAGCAAGGTGAGAACTGAGGTATCTTCCTCTACACAGCTGGAGTGTCAGCACTGAAAACTAATACCTTTGTCAACAAGACTAGTATTTTTCCGAAGATGTGTTGACTGGAAATATAATACTAACTGCAAGGCAATACATAACTTTGTTACTTTCTTCAAGAACTTTCTGAAACCCAATTTATTTGAAGAGATTACACTTCTGGGCATATAGCCTGCATTTCAGGATAATAGGTTGCCCACTTTGGCAAAATGGTCACTTATCAAACACCTGTTTGCTCCATAAGGCAAATGACAAGACCCTCACACCTCTGTGTTTATCCATTGTAAACTATTAGATCACAAACTCTGTCTAATACAGATCAGTTCCCTCTCTTGGAAGACCTGCCAAAACTACTTGAGCCCAGATTCCAAACTCTATAATTATGTTCCTGAGACACAAGGTAGGCTCCTTAAGGTGAAACTGTACTTTATTGCAGCATCTCAAAAACCTTAGCTTTCCTTGGTCAACAAATTATTCTGGTAGGCTTTTGGGAGAGTTAGCATCCAACAGAAAGAGCAAGAGAGTTTTCTTAAAGTGTCATAAGTGCTGCAACACTGGTAAAGAAAAATGTGCTAAGGAAGAACATAGAAAGTACATCTGCTGACATGACACTAGAAAAAGAATAGAAAGAGACCAGAGCTAACCTTCTAGAGGAGAGATGCTTAAATATCTGTAGGAATCAGTGAGGCAATAAGAAGAGACTATGATAAGGTGAATCGAGAGTGAGGAAATGTGTTTAAGAAACAAAGAATAGGCCAGGCATGGTGGCTCACGCCTGTAATCCCAGCACTTTGGGAGGCAGAGGAGGGTAGATCACCTAGGTCAGGAGTTCAAGACCAGCCTAGCCAACATGGCAAAACACAGTCTCTACTAAAAATACAAAAATTTGCCAGGAAGGGTGGCATGTGCCTGTGATCCCAGCTACTTGGGAGTCTGAGGCAGGAGAATCACTCAAATCCAGGCTACTGAGGTTGTAGTGAGCTGAGATTGGGCCATTGTACTCCAGCCTGGGCAACATTGCAAAATTCTACCTCAAAACAACAACAACAACAAAACAAAGAATGCCATGTGCCATGATTTAAGGGTAAAATGGAATAAGGCAGGATTCTGGGATTATAGTGGCTTTGGGGTGGCTAGAGCAGCGGAGACCAAGGACAGAGAATCAGCTGGAGAATTGAGCAAGGCCCATAAGGGCCAATCAATTAGACTTTAGAACACTTAGAAACATTGACCTTCAGATGAGACTTAATTACCAAACAATTTTTTGTTATAACAGAAAAGGCACAATAGTTGGACTGGTGGTGTAAATGACTAGAAGAGAGGAAGAGAATAATGTCTCTTTCCCTAATATTTCCCCTTATAAAGGCTGGTAACATCTCCCTTTTTGATCTGTGTTCTCTGTTTATGGCTGTGGCTGTGCTCAGTTTTTGGAAATCAATTCAGTGGTAGCCTTATAACCTTTGTATTATACTTCAACAAAAAATTAAAATAACACAAAATAGACAAGAGAGAAATAATTATTACTGTCCACAAATAATTTATTGTGATAGGCTGATTTAATGCAATGTCTCAAATTCAGGTATAGTAAGTAAGTTTACATTATTGAAATGAATGTTTGGGAGCACATATTTGGCTGTGTTCACAATTTTGGGACATGAATTTTGATGCATGCTTGCAACATTTGATGTTAAAGTACATTCCCCATTGGCAAAGCATGCTTTCTTTAAACCATGAAATATGTTTACAAAAAAGCCTTTAAAACTGCTTTCTATTCACTAGCTTTTTTTTTCTTTATTTATTCTTAAAAAAAAAAACAAAACAAAACGAGATACATGTGCGGAACATGCAGGTTTGTTACATAGGTGTATGTGTGCCATGGTGGTTTGCTGCACCCATTGACCCATCCTCTAAGTTCCCTCCCCTCACCCCCTATCCCCCAACAGAACCCAGTGTGCCTTGTCATTCACTAGCTTTGAACAAAAACAGTGTTAAACATGTGTTGCAGGAAGTGTAATTGTGCAAAAAATAGGCTGGACCTATGTACACTGTCATGGAAATTAGAAATAACATTCAAAATATATTATTAGTGAAAAATCGAGAATATTAGTTTCCTAGCACTGCAGTAACATACTACCACAATTAAATGGCCTATGGCAATAGATACATATTTTCCCACAGTTCTGAAAGCCAGAAGTCAAGATCAGCATATGGGCACAGTAGGCTCCCTCCAAAGACTCTACAGAGGATTCCTCCTTACCTCTTCTTAGCTTCTGGTAGTTACGACAGTACTTGGCATTCCCTGGCTTGCAGACATGCTGCTCCAATCTCTGCCTCCATCATTACATGGCATTCCTTCATGTACTTCTGTGTCTGTGTCTCTTCACCAGTCTTTTGGGAGGAAGGCCCACGCTAATGTTCTCATCTTAACTTGATTACATCTGCAAAGACTCTATTTCCAAACAAACTAACATTCACAAGTACTGGACATTGGAATTTCAACATATCTTTTGGGGACAAAAGTCAACCCACAACAGCATCACAGAAAAAAATAGCACGACTCGTTTAAGTAAAAATATGTACATGCAAGTGTATACATGTTTCTGCAAAAGCATGGATGGGACTAGAAAAATGGACATTAACTTGACTGCTTTCCTCTAGGAGAAATGAAGGCAAGCCTTGACATTTTCCCCTAAGTATTTAGAAGGTGTTTGAATATTTTGCAATGATAATTTATCAGTGAAATTCATTTATTCATTCAATATATGTTGATTAAGTGCCTGTGTTTCTTGTCCAAAAATGAGATCTGTTCCAATAAAATATATGTAGGAGAAATATCTTTAAAAAATCAGAAGCTCAAGGGATATATCAATCAATTCATTTAGAATCCAGAATTTTTTAATAAAACTAACACATAGGGAAAATAGAGATCCAGATCATATTTGGGTCACATTTGACTATTAAATTTTCATTTTCACTAATCATTTCAAAATGTCCTCTATCTATAGGCTACATGGATTCAAGGTCAGGTGACTTCACTTGTTTTTATTAATAAAGTAAGTAAAAATCAATTATCCATGTTAGTTATCTTGCAGCTGCATAATTCTTGTCTTTTCTGCTTAGCAGCATTTTTGCTTCTTGTCTTATTAAACATCTGTGTGAATCCTCTATTCCAATACAGTATTACTTAGGCATAACGTGCAAAATGATATCAAACTAGTACTTCATTGCGGTTAGAAAGTCAATATCCATAGTGTCTTTGGGCTCCTATAACAAAAACAGCATACACCAGATGGCTTGTAAACAATAGTTTATGTCAGCTCTGGAGGCTGAGAAGTCCAAGCGTAAGGCGCTGGTATGTTTAGTGTCTGGCCAGGGCTTGCTTTTTGGTACATAGATGGCACTATTCTCATTATGTCTTCATATAGTGGAGGGAACAAAGGAGATTTGGGGCGCCTCTTTCATAGAGACACTAATTCTATTTATGTGAACTCCACTCTCTCAGCCTACTCATTTTTCACAGACCCCATCCTGACATATCATTACATTAGGGAGTAGGTTTCAGCATGTGGATTTTGGGAGGGCACAGATATTCAGTCTATAACCTGTAGCATTAAGTTTTCTTAGAAATTTTAACTACTACATGTTAATTTAAATATAACCATTTTTTTGTTTATCTTTACCTTCAATTTCATAATCTAAAGCAATGCCTTCCCTGGGAGTCTTCCTTCCATCTTTCTCCTCATTCTCATCAGTTTGGCAGCTTTGGGCCATGCGCGACTGTGCGTATTTTTTTTTTTTTTTTTTTTTGAGATGAAGTCTTGCTCTGTCACCCAGGCTGGAGTGCAATGGCATGATCTCGGCTCACCACAAACTCTGCCTCCTGGGTTCAGGTGATTCTCCTGCCTCAGCCTCCCAAATAGCTGGGATTACAGGTGCCCACCACTATGTCAGGCTAATTTTTGTATTTTTAGTAGAGATGGGGTTTCACCATGTTGTGCAGGCTGGTTTCAAACTCTTGACCTCAGGTGATCAGACCACGTTGGCCTACCAAAGTACTAGGATTACAGGCCTGAGCCATCGTGCCTGGCCCTGGATTTTTCTTAATAAAGTTGGAAGCTCCAGCTCTGGGGATAATCTCCCTACACACACTTAGGAGTGTACATTCTTCTCTAGCCTTATTCTTCACTGAGGCTGTGGAAAGGTCCCTGTGACCAGGAATCTTATATCTTCGGAGTGTATCTCCCCAGCTGCCAGCCACCAGTCATCTTTACTCTGCTTACACCAGGAGGAAATCTCTCTTTAACATTTTCTTACTATTTTCTTCTATTACTTCCCATTCTGAGATACCAGCTTAGCCTCTTCAACATGTTTATATATTTACTGGGGGATGTGGAGAAAATTGTCTATACATAGTTTCTTCTGCTTTTCTTACAGAACATTCTGAGGCAAGGGAATGCTAAAACATTGGCTTTCTGGTTGTAATAGATGCAGAGAAGAAAATGCAAACTTTAACATAAAAAGCTCAAATATAATCTTGCCACTGCATTATTCAGAAATGTTTACGATAAGTTCAATATTTGCCAACAAAGCATTTATAAACACAGCAAAGAGCGAACGATTCCTGGTTTGGAAATATGTATATTTGCTGTAGTATTCTTCTCATTCCAATCTTAAGATGTAGGCATAATATAATATATATGTTTTAAAACTGTGCTTTCAACCTAATCATTAAATATGGACTTAAATGTCAGCAAGTAATTATTCTATAATTAAGCTAACAAGCCTATTTATCTCTCTGAATAGAATCTGAGTTCTGATAACATTTATTCAAAAACTTTAAATTCATCCTTTTTGGCATTGAGGTAGATGTTAGTCAAATTCTGTTTTATCTGATTTACGTGAACAAAAAAATGAGAAAATATATGTAAAGAATATTTTTGCTTAACATATAACTTCAAGACCAACATGAAAAAAATATGTATTGAGATGCCTTTAAGGTTTTACTTAGTTGCTAAAGCTTATATTAAAATAACAGAATTTAGAACTGTTTCTTTACCATTTCTTGACAAAATAAAGGACTGCCTATTTGGCCACATGTTGATGAGCCTGAGACTACCTGAATGATGGAGCAGTTGGAAATACAGTATTAAGCACCTTCGACCCTCAGAATTCAGTTACATTCTGCTAATATACCTGACCATATCTCTACTAGAGCTTTATCAATAAAAATAAATATTCATCATGTTCAGGTTGATTTCTGCTTTGTTTATGACTGATGGTTACAATTGCAGGTAGTCATTTTGTTGATGTTCTTTATTTCAAAGTTTTCTGCCATCTCAAACAAGTAGCAATCTTCCCACACCACAAATTCTTACCTGTTAAGATGAAAGGTGTCATACAAATGGAATATATACATTCAAATGTAGTACAAGGAGAAGTCATTTTTAATACAATATTTTCCAAAATTTTTCTATATAAATATATTGTATATAAAATAGATTTCTATATAAAATTGATTCTACTGATTTTCCACTAAACATTTCTTTTTCCCCAAATGTCACTTATTCAAAGACCATATTGAATGTTTATCACCTGCTAGATATTATGCTGAACCCCAGGTATACCATGGTGAACAAAAAAAGGCTATCTCAATTTTGTCTGTGGAATTGACCATGCTATGCTAGTGAGGGAAGGGGGTTGGCACAAAAAGGGGCATGTGGGTGGTGAGAGGCATCAGTGATCCCATAAATGCAGAATGTAATTCTGAGCTGTGATAATGCTATGTAGAGACAAATGTGATATAATGGGAGATATGAAGGACAGCCTGGAAGATGAGTTAAGGTTCAGTAGGGAAAGGTTTGGGAAGGGACATGCTAAGCAAAAAGGGCAAATAGGAAGGTCTTGGGACAGGAAAGAATATACAGCATTCTAAGCTTTGAGAGAGATGTTGATAGAGTTAAAGCTTGGATCCAAGGGAGAAAATAGAGGGAGTCAACAATGAAGAGGTAAGCAGAACCAGACCAGAAGTACCTAGAAGGGCTTTAATTTGTTTCTAACAGAGAGAGCCATTTCAATATCTTTCAAGCAGAAGGGAGTGACTTAATCCCATCTGCATTTTAAAAAGAGTCACTCTGACTGCCATGTAGAAATTGGCCTGGGGCACAGGGAGCTAAAGCAAGGTAACTAGTTGGGTAGCTACAAATTGCCTAGAAGAGACACAGGGGCAGGGAGATAGACCTAGTGATAGAGACTTCTTAAAAAATGAATGAAATTGCCTGCTACTTAGAGGTGGAATCAACAAGATTTGGTGAATTGAATATAGAAGCTTAAGGAGAGTGAGACTCATGGGGCAACTCCCAGAGTTTTGTCATGAGCACCTTGGTAGATGAAATTTTTTTTATGGATAGGAAGAACACTAGAGATAAGGGAGAATTGAGTAAAAGAAACTCAAAGCTCAGTTTTAGATGTACTATATTCCAGATGCATAAAATGTTTTCAAAAGAGACATAGGTATGAAGTTAGGTATGTGGGTCCAGAGACCAAAAGAGAAGTCTTGGACTGAGAAATCCAACTGAAGCCATCTGCATAGATAGGTACATAAATTCATAAAAGCAGAAGTGGAATATAAACAGAGAAAAGAGCACTCGGGATTCTTGCAATTGCAACATTCTCCTCTGGTAGAGGAGAATGGAAAAACAGAAAAGTTGTAATAGGCTTATTGCTGATAAACTTTATGAAGAATGAAAGCAGAAGTAGAATTTAAGCCAGTGGTCACCAATTTAAATCCATGTCAGGGACGGGCAGATGATTTTCTGTTATTTATAAAACAGAAAAATTATCTAAATTCTGTCACGAGGTATGATCCAAGTTGATTAAAGACAAATTGACTATTGAGTCATACTTAAAATTATTTATTTATTTACTTGTTTATTTTACTTTTTATTTTTTATTGTACTTTAAGTTCTAGGGTACATGTGCAGATCGTGCAGGATTGTTACATAGGTATACACATGCCATGATGGTTTGCTGCATCCATACCCCTGTCATCTACATTAGGTATTTCTCTTAATGTTATCCCTCCCCAATCTCCCTACCCCCTACTATCACTCCCCTAGCTCCCCACCCCCCAGCAGGTCCTGGTGTGTGATATTCACCTCCCTGTGTCCATGTGTTCTCATTGTTCAACAGCCACTTATGAATGAGAACATGCAGTGTTTGGTTTTCTGTTCCTGTGTCATTTGCTGAGAATGATGGTTTCCAGCTTCATCCATGTCCCTGCAAAGGACAAGAACTCATCCTTTTTTATGGCTGCATAGTATTCCATGGTATACATGTGCCACATTTTCTTTATCCAGTCTGTCATTGGTGGGCTTTTGGGTTGGTTCCAAGTCTTTGCTATTGTAAACAGTGCCACAATGAACATACGTGTGCATGTGTCTTTATAATAGAATGATTTATCATCCTTTGAGTACATACCCAGTAATAGGATTGCTGAGTCAAATGGTATTTCTATTTCTGGATCCTTGAGGAATCGCTAAACTGTCTTCCAAAATGGTTGAACTAATTTACATTCCCACCAATAGTCTAAAAGTATTCCTATGTCTCCACATCCTCTTCAGCATCTGTTGTCTCCAGATTTTTTAATGATCATCATTCTAACTTGTATGAGATGGTATCTCAATGTGGTTTTGATTTGCATTTTCCTAATGACCAGTGATGATGAGCTTTGTTTCACAGGCTTGTTGGCTGCATAAGTGTGTTCTTTTGAAACGTATCTGTTCATCCTTTTTTTTTTTCTTATAAATTTCTTTAAGTTCTTTGTAGTTGCTGGATATTAGCACTTTGTCAGATGGGTAGATTGCAAATTTTTTTTCCCATTTTCTTGGTTGCCAGTTCACTCTATTGATTATTTTGCTGTGCAGAAGCTCTTAAGTTTAATTACACCCATTTGTCTATTTTGGCTTTTGTTGCCATTGCTTTTGGTGTTTTAGTTATGAAGTACTTGCCTATGTCTCTGTCCTCAATGATATTGCCTAGGTTTTCTTCTGTGTTTTTATGGTGTTTGGTCTTATATTAGATCTTTAATCCATCTGGAGTTAGTTTTTTTGTATAAGGTGTAAGGAAAGGGTCCAGTTTCAGCTTTCTGCATATGACTAGCCAGTTTTCCCAACACCTTTATTATACAGGGAATCCTATTCCCCATTGCTTCTTTTTGTCAGATTTGTCAAAGATCAGATGGTTGTAGATGTGTGGCATTATTTCCATGGCCTCTGTTCTGTTCCATTACTCTATATCTCTGTTTTGATACCAGTACCATACTGTTTTGATTACTGTAGACTTGAATTGTAGTTTGAAGTCAGGTAGCATGATACCTCCAGCTTTTTTTTTTCTTAGGATTGTCTTGGCTATGCGAGATTTTTTTTTGGTTCCATATGAAGTTTAAGGTGTTTTTTTCCAGTTCTGTGAAGAAGGTCAATGGCAGCTTGATGAGGACAGCATTCAATCTGTAAATTACTTTGGGCAGTATGGCCATTTTCACAATATTGATTCTTCCTAACCATGAGCATAGAATGTTTTTCCATCTGTTTGTGTCCTCTCTTATTTCCTTAAGCAGTGGTTTGTAGTTCCCTTGAAGAGGTCCCATCAGAGATTACTACAAACATCTCTATGCACATAAGCCAGTAAATCTTGAAGAAATGGATAAATTCCTGGACACTTACACTCTCCCCAGACTAAACCAGGAAGAAGTTGAATCCCTGAATAGACCAATAACAAGGTCTGAAGTTGAGGCAGCAATTCATAACCTACCAACCAAAAAATGTCCAGGACCAGATGAGTTCACAGCCGAATTCTACCAGAGGTACAAAGAGGAGCTGGTACCATTCCTTCTGAAACTATTCCAAACAATACAAAAAGATGAAATTCTTCCTAACTCATTTTATGAGACCAACATTATCTTGATATCAAAACCTGGCAGAGATACAACTAAAAAAGAAAATTTCAGTCTAATATCCATGATGAACATTGATGTGAAAATCTTCAATAAAATAATTGGCAAACAGAATCCAACAGCACATCAAAAAGCTTATCTATCACTATCAAGTTGGCTTCATCCTTTGAATGCAAGGCTGGTTTAACAAATGCAAATCTGTATACATAATCCATCACATAAACAGAACCAAAGACAAAAACCACATGATTATCTCAATAGATGCAGAGAAGGCCTCCAACAAAATTCAACAGCTCTTTATGCTAAAAACTCTTAATAAACTAGGCATAGATGGAACATATCTCAAAATAATGAAAGCTATTTATGACAAACCCATAGCCAATATTATACTGAATGGGCAAAAACTGGAAGCATTCCCTTTGAAAACTAGCACATGACAAGGGTACCCTCTCTCACCACTCATATTCGATATAGTATTGGAAGTTCTGGCCAGAGCAATCAGGCAAGAAAAAGAAATAAAGGGTATTCAAGTAGGAAAGAGAAAGTCAAATTACTTTTTTTTAACAATAAATATATTTGAGAACAAACTACATTCCATTTTATTCATCCAGTTCTAGATTTCTACCAAACAATATGGCTTCAAAGAATTTCTCTTTTTCCTCTTATGATAAACAATTCTTTTTCCTGTAACTACTCATTTTGGTGACTCACACACTGATACGTAAATGTGAACTCCCTTCCCAATTTCTATAAGCATGCCATGCAAGGAGGGTTATTTATATCTTAATACTGTATGATATAAAAACCTAACCCTGAATACATTTTTGATCTTTAAATTTTAAATACATCAATAATATTTACTTTGATGTGAATGTATTTTTCTCAAAAATATCAAGGTTTAGAATCATCAACTGGTTAAATCACTTTTTAATTATCTTTCTAATTATTTATTGAGTTCCTACACTGTTCAGGATATGCCAGCTTATGTTTAAGACTCAGTTGGTATGCAGTCATCAAAGAGTAATTTGAGAGCAACATTTATATATTTGATCTTGTGCATAGATTTCTGATTACATGCTCATATGATGCTACTGAGTCAACCACAGCACAGTGATGTAATTGACATGTGTGCTTGTAATTAACATCATCCATTTATGAAACCCACATTTATTGAGAATCTAGAGTGAGCAGAGACTACTGTTTTAGGCTCTGGGAACATACAAATGAAGAACTTATGATATTTTTGAAGTAGCAATTACAATTCAATGTGATGTGGATATTGAATATTAAGTCCAGTGAAGACAAAGTTGAGAATGTCTAACTTAGTTTCGGTTGGAAGGTAGAAATGGCCCAAGAAAATTTGCTTGGGAAGGCATATATCAAACCTTTAAATGTAGGTAAAATGTTCTCAGTAAAATGGGCTAGAACAGGCATTTGGACAAAACAAATACGCTGTGACAATTAACTGAGCTAGAGAACACTGAGGCATCAAAGTAAGAAAACTACAACATCATATAATAATTTACCTTATACAGTATTCATTCCTTATTCAGGGTTTTGCTTTCTACCATTTCAGGTAACTACAATCAACAATGGTCTGAAAATATTAAATAGAAGATTTCAGGAATAAACAATTCATGTTTAAATTGCATGCTGTTCTGAGTAGCTTGATGAAAATTTGCATTTCTCTCCATCCTGCACGGGACGTGAATTTTCCCTTTGTCCAACATTTCCATGCTCTGTAGGCAACCAGCCCATTAGTTACTTAGTAGCTGTCTCTGTTATCAGATTGACTGTTGCAGTATTGCAGTGCTTGTGTTCAAGTCACTCTTACTTTACTTAACAATGTATCCAAAGTGCAAGAGTAGGCGTGCTGGCATATTATAACTGTTCTATTTTATTATTCATTATTGTTGTTAATATCTTACTGTGCCTAATTTATGAATTAAAATTTTATCATAGGTATATATGTATAGGAGAAAACATACTACACATAGGGTCTAGTACTATCCTCATTTTCAGGCATCTACTGGGGTTCTTGCCTTCCCCATTTGCAGATAAGGGGAGACCACTTTATTAATTAGAGAATAAAGTCAATGTGTCTATTATCAAAAGCAATACCATTATGTATTTTTGGTGTTTATTTTTGTGAGTTACTGAGTTGGTTTGCTGGATATAGAGTCCTGTGTCATGGATGATGTTCTCAGGGACCTTATAGACTGGGTGAGGCTAGGGATTTACATTTGAAAGATAAGTGTCAATTAAAATTATATTGCAGAGACATAATCTGATAGTTTGATTTCCTTACTTGTGTGCAGATTTAAAGAGCTAGATTTCTTTCCTTTGAAAATGATTGTATTATATTATAATGAATAGTAGAGCTGAAAATTTTCTGCAGACTTTTTTTTTTTTGAAACAGAGTCTTGCTCTGTTGCCCAGGCTGCAGTGCAGTGGCACAATCTCAGCTAACTGCAACCTCTGCCTCCCAGGTTCAAGAGGTTCTCCTGCTTCAGCCTCCAGAATAGCTGGGGACTACAGGCACACACCACCATGCCTAGCTAATTTTTGTATTTTTTTAGTGGAGACAGGGTTTTACCATGTTGCCCAGGCTGGTCTCGAACTCCTGACCTCAAGTGATCCTCCTGCCTTGGCTTCCCAGAGTGCTGGGATTACAAGCATTAACTACACCCTCTTGACACTACACACTTTTAATTTGTTAAAAATAATATATATTTGATATTCACTTTCTATCTATTACAAATTGACTAGTTTGTCCTCAAATACATACACTTTACTCAATAGGCTTCTAAAGGGTTTACTGTGTGTTAGGCAATGGAAGCGCAAAGATAAATGAAGTATATTCTTGACATTTAACAGCTCACAATCAAATCAGGAGAATCAACAATCTCTACCTTGACTCCTCACTACAGCTGTAGTAAAGGATGCATAAGGTGCTGTGTGGCAAAGGAGAGCATCTAGTGCTTGCCGAAGAGCGATGAGTTTCATTACATGGGGCCATTTGATCTGGGATTGAAACATGAGTAGGAGTTTATCAAGGGAATTCCAGACACAAGAAGTGTGAAGGTGGGATAAGGAGGTTAATTTTGGTATCCACTTGTAGTTTGGGCTAGCCAAAATGAAGAATACAACAGAGACTAGCAGAAATGGACCATGGGGTTCAGCGCACTTTATGAAGGACTTTATACACCATAAATATTTGTATTATACAATAGCACCTACAAAGTATTACTGTGCTAACAGTGTCATATGTTTTACATTCTGTGCTTATTTGGCTTTATTATTTTCTTCCAATTACTTAAATTTCAAAGATATTTTTCTCATAATTGTTCACTCTAAAGAATGCTAATATTAAATAATGTGTTTATTTATTTATATTTGAGAAAGCCCTTTCCACATACACTCCTCTGTAGCTCTTCACCGTCTTTCCTCATTTATCTAAGCCTTCCTCCAGACTGTGGAACCTCTCCTATACCAAATTGCCCTCCTGTCTCCAATCTACAGGGAAGTGCCTCCTCTACTACAATGATGTCCTGGAGCCCCTGTACTGTGCCCAAATGGTGCCCACTGTCCCACCTGGTTTCAAGATCCTACATGTTTCACTGGCACCATGGACACCTTTGTGAAGATTGTGAGGCACGAGGGCACCAGGACCCTCTGGAGCAGCCTCCCCACCACCCCGGTGATGACTGTGCCAGCTACCACCATCTACTTCACTGCTTACCACCAAATCAAGGCCTTCCTGTGTGGTCAAGCCCTGACCTCTGACCTCTATGCACCCATGGTGGCTGGCCTGCTGGCCCACCTGGAACAGCCCCCTGGAGCTCATGAGGACAAAGCAGCAGACCCAGCATGTGCCATACCAGGAGCTGGGTGACTGTGTTTGAACTGCGGTGGCTCAGGGTGGCTAGTGCTCTCTGTGGCTGGGCTGGGGCCCCACTGCCCTTCAAGATGTTCCCTTCTCAGCCCTGTACTTGTTCAACTATGAGCTGGTGAAGAGACGGCTGAATGGGCTCAGGCCGAAAGACCAGACTTCTGTGGGCATGAGCTTTGTGGCTGGTGGCATCTCAGGGATGGTGGCTGCTGTGCTGACTCTACCCTTTGACTTGGTGAAGATCCAATGCCAGGTCACACTGGGAGCGATGGAGGCTATGAGAGTGATGCCCCTGCACGTGGACTCCACCTGGCTGCTGCTGCGGAGGATCCGGGCCGAGTCGGGCACCAGGGGATGCTTTGCAGGCTTCCTTCTTCGGATCATCAAGGCTGCCCCGTCTTGTGCCATCATGATCAGCCACTACAAGTTTGGCAAAATCTTTTTCTAGAGGCTCAACCAGAACGGACTTGTGGGCTGCTGAAAGGGGCAAGGAGGCAAAGACCCCGTCTCTCCACGGTTGGAGAGAGGGTAGGAGGAGACGGAGTCAAGCGCCTTTTCCTCAACACTGAGGGAGGGGCTTGTTTCCCTTCCCTCCCAGCGACAAGCCCCAGGGCAGTGCTGCCCCTCTGGGTGGCCCAGGCCTTCCTCACATCCTCAGATGCAGATTCTTCCTGCTGCTCCAGTCATGGGGATCATCACTTTTCCACTCCCCAAGTTCAAGACCGAAACTTCTAGCTGCCCGCTTCCTGTTTCCATGTGTTTGCTGTAGCTGGGCCTGTCTCCAGAAGCCAAGAAACCCTCAGCCTGGCATAATCTCCCTGACCTTGTTAATTACTTAAGTCTAAAGATGGTAAACTTCAAGAAAAAAAAGTCACCATGAAGTCACACATGCCTGTAGAGTCACCGTGGATCCATATTGCCTTTTAAATTGTCATTCTCCTTTATATGTGTATAAATGAGACACAAACAGGTGCACCTGGAGATCCCCGGGCTTCCATGGAGTAGTTATGGTCTCAGTGAATCTGGGAATTCATTTCAGGAAGACAGTCTTTTCATAACCCCAAACCCAGTGAAATGCAATCACTAAAGATGGTCACATTTGGCAATGGACAATAAAATGTAATCCACAAAGTTTCACATTTGAACAAAATGATGCCTTTGTATTACTTTCTCACACATTTCCCTTTCAATGAATCTTAACACATGTCAGACAGATAGTAAAATTGTTACAAGTATTCTCCAAAAGTATATACATACTAAAAGTTGTCTGCTTGTATATATAGTACATAGTACATATACACACGCACACACAGTTTTTAGAAATGTGTAAACACATATTTTATGATATGATGGTTAATACATTAAACACTTATTTCAAAGAGCTTTTGATTTTATAATATACTTTTTCATCATCCATTTTCACATTTAATACATATTAAAATTATTATTATTATTATTACATGAGATGGCCCATGACATTTTTGATGTTAAAAAATCTACTTGGGCTGGGCGCGGTGCTCACGCCTGTAATCTCAGCACGTTGGGAGGCTGAGGCGTGTGGATCAAGAGGTCAAGAGATCGAGACCATCCTGGCCAACATGGTGAAACCTTGTCTCTACTAAAAAATACAAAAATTAACTGGGCATGGTGGTGAGCGGCTGTAGTCCCAGCTACTCGAGAGGCTGAGGCAGGAGAATTGCTTGAACCTGGGAGGCAGAGATTGTAGTGAGCTGAGATTGTGCCACTGCACTCCAGCCTGGCACCTGGCAACAGAGCAAGACTCTGTTTCAAAAAAAAAAAAAAAAAAAGTCTGCTTAATCTCACAGCTTTACAAAATTACCATTTTAAATGACTTTCATCTTTATTTGCTGAAAGAGTTAATGATATCAATTTAAATCTTCTGCTTTGTTTAAAAATGACATTCTGATGTTTCAGAACTAGAAAAACATTGACTTTTTCCAAGAAGCCTATTATATAAGATAAAGGCACAGGAAGGCATTTTTAATATCTCCTTGAATTTAATACAAGAATGAAGAAAAAGTCTTTTATGTGATGTGGAGCATGGTTTAAAATTCTCCCTTATCTCTTACCCTGACATTCTTTCCAAAGCAAAATAGAAAACTGCTACTTTGACCATTTTTGCCTCTCCATCAACAAGCTCAGGACCAAAATCGAGTCACTTTCTTTCTTATAGCTGCATCTTCATGAGGACGATACTAAATATATATTGTAAAATCTAGAACAAAACTTGTTTCAACACCATGTACTTGAGAATGTATAGTAAATATAGATTTCTCATGATTTAGCAATTAAAATGTCTTTTAAATCATTTTGAAAAGTAGGTCTTAAAAATTAACCCCAGTACAGATATTAATTTCAAAGCAAAGCTCCTGGTTTATTTTTATCCTCTAAAAAAGCACACACTTTTTGATCATTCAAGTATTTTTTTATGATTAGGATCCAGTATATACAGCAGGCAAATAGTATTCATCAAGATTTTTCTTTTATGAAATGTCAGATTTTCCTATGGGAATATAGTGTTTGCTTTGGGACAAACTTTATCTAGTCTTAGAGATATTGGAATGTTCAACTAAGCCTCAAGTGAGAAGTGGCTAACATGAGGAGTAGATAAACCCAGCTGCATAAAATAAAGCCCTTGACCTAGAAGAGCCCAGATTTCTGTGAATAAACAAATAGTGATATAATAATACTGTCTAGTAAGTGCTGTTCCAGAGATATGATAAATTAGGAAAAAATGATCAAAGTGGGTGCTGCACTCCCCCAGCCTTTCTTAGAATAATGCTTTTGAATGAACCAAATGAAAAGATGAGATTCTGCACTGGTTCCCAGATTATAAAAAGAATCCCCCATTGCACGGTGTCTCCCCGTGTAGTTAGAAAGCACAGAAATCCTAGTTTCTATTACCTTCTGACTTCTGGTTCTAATGGGCCATCTGGTTCACAATTCTTCTATAAGTAACTTAATGCTTTGTGTAATTAAGAGGGCATATGCTTCTTGTACAAAAATCACTGTTAGATCTCCTTTGCATGGCAGAAACCAACATGGACTCTGTCCTGATACCAGCTTTTATCTGCTGCCAATAAACTTTAAGGTTACTTAATAACATTCAGAGAAAATGATGATGTATCTTACAATTACCAAGATAAACATATGTGTTATTCTACATTATTCTGAGACTCTCTACTCAGGAGAACTTAGCACCTTGTCATTCACCATACCCATTTTCTACCAACACATTTTTATGGTGACCATTTGACCAGATCTCAGGCAAAGCTAAAACTCTCTTTAGAATCTTTTTATTCTTTCTGCAATCTACTTACTTTATAACAACATTCCAGCTCACTGACTTTTACCATCTCAGCGGGAAATCATCTTTTTTTCTATTAACCTAGTCTCTGCAAAGTAAGAACTGCAGGTGTATGGTCAAAGAAATGTGAGTCATCTGTATAATTTTATACATGAAGGGGACAAAATGTATATCACTGTTTTCCATGTTCTAAGAATGGACTTTGTTTGATCTTGATTCAAAATAGCTATAGAATTAAGCTCTTTACCTTGAATCCTTTTTCTGCTTTAAGTTGCTAGAAGCATGGTTTAATTTCTTTCCTTTATTCTGCTCAATGCACATTAGAGACATCAGAGACCACTGATTTTTTATTCAAGCAGTAATTGTCAGGGACTTTGGCTAGAAGTCAGTTGGGCTTCTGCTCATACCAAAATTCACTATAGGCAATGGGAATTTTGAAACTTAAAACTATTTAGTATCAAAAGCAATGTGATGTATGAGTTTATGACTTAACTTTTATCTATTCTTTAGAGGCATGTATTCGATTGCAGTAATGATCATAATTATTCTGCACTTCTCATATCCACGGCTTTGCTATGTAACATTATAATAACCTCCACCCATGATTAGAGAGAACTTCTCTATCTGGGCTTGGCAATGTAATTTACTTCTGCCCAATAAAGGAAGCTGAAGGAAAAGTGCTCCAGTTCTGAGCCTAGGCTTAAAGAGAACTCACATCTCTAATTGAGTTACTGTGCTTCTGTCATAGCCAGAAAAGGACATTCCTGGCAGCCTGTTATTCCTGGGAGAGAGAGAAAAGACATGTGCGGGAGAGCCAACCCACATTTAGATGAGAAACTCAGCTAAGATGCGCTATACTCCATAGATGCATGAGAAATACAAGTTTATTGTCCAATGCCACTGAGGTTTAAGGTGACTTGTTTAGCAGCCAAGAGCAATTAGTCTGCATTTGGACTGCTCTAAATAGAAATCCACTGCCAGAGGTGGTTATTCATTTTATCAGAAATCCTCACTGAAATCTACTACAAAAGTTTTGTTAGTTAGCATATCATTTGTTAGAAATAACTTTTTATGCATAAAATTAGGGGTGTGCAAAATATGTCACTGGTCCTACCACAAAAATTATTTGGGTTATACCACACAGATAATCTACCCAGCTTGCAGGCTAATGCCTTTGGAATCAGCATGTTCTCCTTTCTTCATGTAGAACTATGTCTCCTGTCCTGATTCTAGGACTGACTAGATTACAATAAACTAATAAATAAAAATGAATAAATGACAACATGATAAATTTTGAGTCTGCTTGCTAATAAACATTTGCCTTTTTGGAAAATTGTCCTCAGACTTGCTTTCATGATGAAATATAGAGATAGTCATTCACACTTTGTACTAAATACTCTGGCTCTTCACCTTCCATGGCACATTGCATTTTTAACCTTTTAATGTTTGTTGTTAAGAAGTTGGGAGAGCCACTTCTTGAGTGGGTTTTTAATTGCTGCTACAAAATCTTCTAGGACTCTTTCCCTTTGTCTTCTGCTATGGTCATGGGCAATGTTTCAACTGCTGTCTGTTACTCTGGATCACAGAGTGAGGACAACAAGGACAAGGTCAGAAATCTCGGCGTCCTCTAAATGGACCTCCAAAGCCTTCATTATTTTAGCCTCTGAGATTTGGGAGTTGCTTCTTCCTCAGCATACCTAAGGATTTCACACCATTTGGTAAGAAGGCTATCAGGAAGAGGAGATACAGCTGATCTAGCATTCACTTTTCTCTAGTCACCTCCAGTGAATAACAGCAATGGAATTTGGAAGCTACTGGATGGACAATTTGGCAATGGTGATGTTGATCTATTTCTATACCAATAACTAAATGCAGCTGTCTCTTCCCAGATGAAAAATACTTATTGAGTCTTTTTCTGGACTGAGAATCAGCTGAGAGGGTGCTAATTCTTTCTCAGTCAGTAAGTACATTGTCTTGAATAAAATGTCTGATTTCTCATGACTGGGTTCTGCTCTGAAAGTGCAGAGAATATTTGGTTTAGAAGCTTCATAGTGTTTAAGAATGATGACAGGGAAAATTTTGGGGGAAAGTTAAGATAGTTAAATAAACTTAGGATATTTTCATTGTAATTTTATTTCAGCAAATAGTCTGGGCCAATCCTGGTGATAGTCTTTGCACCCCAGCTGGAAAACTTCCCTTGCTCTCAGGAAGTGGTGAGTCTCAAAAGCTTTTCACCTCAGGGCTGTGGAGACAGGAGACTGGAGGATTTATGGAACACATGCATAATGCATTTCAATATGCTTTTCATGTGAGCGATCTCATTTAGTTTTTCTGCAATACTCTGCCTTAAGTATTATTCTTCCTATGAAATATTCTTCATAAGTAATTGAAAGTTAGGTTAGATAAATTGGCCAAGACCACCCAAGGAGAAAAAGTTAATAGAACCTGTTCTTTATTATCCAAGTGTCATGTCGTCCTTCTGCTACAAGCTGCCTTATGTTCCTCCTCACTAGACTCTCCCTTAAGGCACAGGGGATAATATATGCTTAGCCTACTTTGGGCATATGTGGACATTCACCCTACCTCACCAAGCACAAGTATGCAAGTTATACACAGTATGTTTTGCCCTACCATTATTTCCACCTGAAGATATTTAGTGCCTTCTCTGGTCCCTCTCATTGGTCTACTTTTCTTTCTCTTTCTTCAGGTTTGCTTCTTGCTATTTCATATGGTTTGGCTGTGTGTCCCCACCCAAATCTCATGTTGAATTGTAATCCCCAAGGTTGATGGAGGAACCTTGTATTAGCCAAGGTTCTCTAAAGGGACAGAACTAATAGGGTCAATGAATATATGAAGGATAGTTTTTTAGGAGAATTGACTCACATGATCACAAGATGAAGTCCCCCAATAGACTGTCTGCAAGCTGAGGAGCCAGGAAGACAGTCCAACTCCCAAAAACCTCAAAAGTAGGGAAGCCAAGTTCCAAAACCTCAAAATTAGGGAACCTAAGAACCCCTGGCAAATCACTGGTGTAGGTCTAAGAGTCCAAAAGCTGAGGAAGTTGGAGTCCGATGTTTGAGGGCAGTAAGCATGCAGCATGGGAGAAAGATGGAGGCCAGAAGACTCAGCCAGTGTAGTCCTTCCACCTTCCTCTTCCTGCTTTATCCTAGCCAGGCTGGCAGCTGATTAGATGGTTCCCACCCAAATTGACAGTGGGTCTGCCCAGTTCACTGACTCAAATGTTAATCTCTTTTGGCAACATCCTCATGGAAACACCCAGGAACAATACTTTGCATCCTTCCGTCCAATCAAGATGACAGTATTAACTATCACAGACCTGTGAGAGGTGATTGGCTTACGAGATGAGATTTTCCCTTGCTGTTCTTTGATAATCAGTGAGTTCTCACAAGATCTGGTTGTTTACAAGCATGTAGCATTTCCCCTTTGACTCTTTCTCCCCTCTTCTGCCATGTGAAGAAACTGCCTGCTTCCCCTTGGCCTCTCTGCCATCATTGTAAGTTTCCTGAGGTCTCCCCAACCATGCTTCCTGTACAGCCTATGGAACTGAGTCAATTAGACTTATTTTCTTTATAAATTACTCAGTCTCAGGTAGTTCTTTCTAGCAGTGTGAGAATGGAATAACTACACTACCTTTTCCCTTTCTATCTTTTCCCACTTTCCCTGTGCTTTCTCCACTTAGCACTGTTTCTTTAGGAAATTGGTGAGAGGAAAATGAGTTAGAATTAGATCATTGGGTAAGTAAGTGAGAGAAGAAAGCTGAAGCTTTTTAGTTTTTCTTCTCCTCTTCTAACCAAACAAAATGAACTAAGTATGATTGATGGTAGCTTTGTGTTATTTCTAAAGGCCAAGCGATTAAACATTTGAAAATGTACTTTCTTAAAATGCAATTCAAATAGAGTAGAACTTCAGAGTAGAACTTATCTCTTATCTCTTTTTAAACAGCTCCCAATTATGAAAGAAATGAGCAAAGAAGGTGTTAGTCTAGTCTCACACACTAGAAACTGAGTAGAATTATACTGTGTTTCCTATCATGAATATTTGTGAAATGTAGACATTTTAAGACCTGGCTATTTAGGTAACATTTATCACTACATTTACATGAGATTTACATTAAACTTCAATCCCCAACAAATATAGTCAGAAGATATGTTCACATTCCTCAGTATACATTTTGCAGGAAAAAAAAAATCACAATTTAGTTCACTGATTTAAAAATAGATCAAGAAGTAGGAAGTTCCAGATTTAATCAGGACCTAAATAATGTCAGCAAGGATTAAAGTGTTCTGTTTTGTCTTGTTTTTCCTTCTCTCTGCTTTAATGTCTATCTATACTCCAGCATTCAAGACAGCTGCCAGCGTTACATGCATCATACCTAGGCATGGCAATGTAGTGCAACAAAAGAGACCATTCTTTCAATTGATTAACTTTTCAAGAGTGAGGCAACCTCTCCCAGGAGCACCCTCTACAGAAACCTTATTGACCTTATTGACCTGTATTACATTCCATCCTCATGCTTAAACAAAATAGATCGAATCTGATTCATTCTTGAGGTTGGAATAGGGCCAGCCTTTCTCATAGATGTGTATGTAAACTACATCAGGTTCTGTAAATAAGAAAGCAGGACAGGCAAACTGTGTAGTCAAGCAAAAATGACTGCTACAGCATTTGAATTTGATTATATATTACATTTTTTTCTGTTGCCATTCTTGCCGAAACTCATGAGTTGGTTTTCCAATAAAGTTGTGTTGTTACTATGTTGGTGAGAAAATAATAGACTCCCAGATGAGAATACTGGGTGGAGATTGCAAACTCTCCTGATATTTGTGTGAGTTTTATCCAGGTACTCTGTTTTCCTCCCACAACCCAAAGATATGCAAGTTGGATTCACTGGTGTGTGTAAATGGTTTTAGTCTGAGTGAGTATGTGTATATGATTGCACCATGCAAAGCAATGGAGTCCCAGGAGGGTCAGTTCTCCCCTTGTGACCTGAGCTGCTGGGATGGGCTCTGGCTCCCAGAGACTTTGAACTAAAAGGAGTGGGGTGAAAATTGAAAAAAATGAATCAATACACATTATTGTAAAATAAAAATTAATCAGGTATATAAAAATCATAATAATCATACAAATGCATAAAAATAAATGATCCAGCACAAAAGCTCATGGCGAGCTTACCCTATCTGTGATTGTTTTTGAACTGTGTAGTGGTAGAGGGTGCTCCATACAATATTTGCTTTGCAAACATTTATTTCTTGATTTAACTCACCACCACTATGGCCACCTTTACTCACTGATTCACCAAAAATTGAGTAAATAATTATCTTATTTGTTCCTATCCATCTTTTGTAAATGTATACATCACTCACATTTATTTTAATGTTTACTAGTAGACATGTTTTGGTTCTTTATTGAGAAGTTTGGTGAAGTTTTTGTGACCAGAAGTATGCCATAGAAACTTAACTCTCTGTCAGTTAGCTATGGTAAATTGGTTTAGGTATACATCATTTTGCTTAAAGTCACAGTTTCCAAAAACTTGTTGATGATATTAACTGAGGACTTACTGTATAGATTTAGTATTTGTTTGCATGACAGGAAAACAAAGAGATGATTCCTATATTGCATGCTGCTTGACCACTTTTCTTGTTTTTGTTCTCTCTCATTATCTAAAATATTTTCAACTTTAGTTTACAGACAACACCTTCTTCCATTTTGCAGCTCACACATAGCAATTGTATCATCATCATACGTTTAACTTGTTCCA
This sequence comes from Cacajao melanocephalus, assembly GCA_963573385.1. NCBI lineage: Eukaryota > Metazoa > Chordata > Mammalia > Primates > Pitheciidae > Cacajao > Cacajao melanocephalus. Next base: position 34,510 of record CAUYLG010037491.1, read on the forward strand.
GATTGACTAGTCATGGGTATGTATTGCCAAGAACAGTGTGTTATATAGAGAAAAATCACTTTAGGCAAGAAGAAGCATATGCTTATGTGTGTGTGTGTTGTAATGGAGAAGTGAAGACCCAATTTTTGCAGACTAAAGAATAATGTTCAGAACACGTTCAAGTTGCTGCAGGAAATGTTGAAAGAAAGAAAATCTTAGTCAAGAGTGAAAGGCACCATATGTCCTCCAGTACCTAGGCACAACAGGGAGTCAGCCTAATAGCTGTCTTAATGCACCCTGCTGTGTGCAGGTATTAGAGGACATATGGTATATTTCACTCTGAACTGTGAATTTCCTGAAACAGCTGTAATATTCTTTTAATGTAGTTTGTATGGACCATTATATATAAGCAGAGATGTTTAAAGTAAAGGGGGAAACTTTCTCCCACTCACAGTAATCAAAGGATGTTTATATGTCATCAATGTGTGCTTTTAAATATTGAATTTTTACATATTGAAATGTTACCTGCTCACTCTCTCTCTTTTTTCTCGCCCCTTTTCCCACAAGTCTATTTTATTCCTCTCTCCATTTCTTAGTCCTAGTGCCTCTTCCACTTTTCCTATTTTCCTAGTTAGCAAAGGGCACTATTGAAGAAAGGAATGAAAAACTTTTCATTTTTTTTTAAGTGACAGATTGTATATTAAAACCGGTAATACACATTTTATTTTTAAAATATTGAATAAAATTTGGATCTCAATCTCCAATCTGGAATTTCAAACATATTAGCTAAAGTAATCAGCTGTGTCTATAATCTCCTGAGGAGTCAGTTTTTTTTCCTCCCCTCAGGGACATTTTATACTTGTTCTGAATTCAGCACAACCAGTTCTGATTTGCAACATGTGACTTAGACACTGTTTAATATGATGCTTAGATTTAAACAAAACATATCCCAATTGGGAGAGTGAGAAAAAAAATCAGTATGAGGGTGAGTGGAAAGTAAATTAAAATCACATAAATCAATAGTCAAGAATATGTATGAAAGATATACTTTCAGAAAGACATATTTGATATGAAGTTGATTTGGCATAGATGTGACTGCTAAAAAGACAGCTCACCTAAAAATCAATGAATATGATTAATAGCCCAAATAAGACACAAATGACACTACCTTAGAGAACATTTATTTCTCAAGGCTGTTGGAAAAATAAAATAAAACCTACAGCACTAAAGGACTCAAATAACTGCTTGTTTAATAATGGATCAAAGTTAAAAAAGAAAATGCTAATATGTAATAGACCACAAACACTATGTAATCATATGACATTTTATATTTTTAATAATATTATTATTATTGTGATAAATAATATAACTACTGCTTTATTTTATATATAAAAATGTATCATTTTAACTATTTGAAGAATACACGTCTGTGGCATTTAATATATTCACAGTGTTGTGCAATCATTACCACTATCCATCCAAACAACTGTTGCATAATCTTCAACTGAAACTCGGTACCCAATAAACACTAACTTTCCATTCACCTTTATTTCTAGCCCCTGCTAGAAACCATTCTGCTTTATTTCTCTATGAATTTGACTATGCTAGGAGCCTCATATAAGTGGAGTCATGCAGTATTTGTCCTTCCGTGACTGGCTTACTTTATTTAGCATAATGACCTCAAAGTTCATCTTTGTTGTAGCAGGTGTTCAAATTTCCTTGCTTTTAAATGCTGAATGATATTCCATTGTAGAATACATTGCATTTTGTTTAACCATTCATCTACTGATGGATAGATGCTTGCTTTCAAATTTGACTATTATGAAAAATGCTGCTATGAACATGGGTGTACAAAAAATTTTTCCAAGTTCTGGCTTTCACTTCTTTTGGGTATTTAGCCAGAGGCAGAAATGCTAGATAACATGGTAATTCTACATTTAAGTTTTAAGGAATCTTCATGCTGTTGTTTTTTTTTTCCTCAGCCACATCATTTTTCATTCTTATCAATAATGCACAAAGCTTTCACTTTCTCGTTTTAAATGGATTTACCTGACTTAAACCTACATGTTTCTTTTCTTTGAAAATACATTTTTTATATTTTTCTTGGCTGTGGTACTGAGTAAGAGATGGCCTTTATTTCTCTTTAAAGATATAGAAACTGAAATGCACACACAAAGCTATTGGAGCCAATAGTTGTTAACAAGGCCACCTGCTCCCAACTCAGCGGTCTAGGTTTCTGGTAACAAATAAAGTTACGTAGGGGCAGATTAGGCTAAAAATTCTCCCAGGCTTTTCTTTTCTTTTCTTTTTTTTTTTTTTTTTTTTTTTGGTGAGAATGGTCATTACACTCTGGTATATGTCCTAACAAATGTTTAACATTAAGCAAATAGTTTCCTTAGAGAATGAGACAACATTAAAACCAAATCCACTCCACTTGGAATTTATGATAATATATACGAAAAGTTTACTTTTGCTCAGTTTCTGATAAAAGGATTAACCAAGTAAAATTAAGTAAATAAAATATGATACAGTCATCTACTTGAGAAGATGTGTTACTTAGTTGGCATAACTATTTCTGAAAGTTTGTATAAGATCTTTATGATAAACAAATTTCTATATGTTGCTTTTAAGAGAATCAAGTTATCAGTATTCATTATTCCATCTTTTGCTATATTAAATAATATTTCAATTTGTTATAACTTATATTTCAACATTAATTCACCTTTTTAAATTAATCTATTCAGATTTTTGTTTTCAATTTGCATCAAGATTCCAGTCTCTTACAAAACTGACAGTCTTTTGTGCACATGTGGCAAAGGGAAACAACTTAAGATCAAGAAAGCTAACCACTGGCTTCTCAATTTCTTTCGCTCCTAGCTAGTGGCACTCACTTTGGGGAAATGATTGAACTTTTTAACTCCTTATTAGCTATTAATATCTACAAAATGAAAGTGTATGTCTAGAGTAGTGCTTCTCAAACTTTAACATGCACACAAATCACCTGAGACTGTGTTGATAATGTAGATTCTGACTCAGTAGGTCTGGGATTCTGTATCTCTAAAAAGCTTTCAGGTTAAGATGGGGTTGTTGGCCCACACTGAGCAGAAAGGTAATCTTTTCCTCATATTCCCTAGCTACACAATAGGAGCACATAGTGAGATTTTTAAAAATACCAAAACCTGAGTCCTACTCAAAACAGTTGAATGAAGCTCTTGATGTGGGGTCCAGACACCACATTTTAGAAGTCTGAAGCTAGGACTGAGAACAACTGTACCAGATAATAATTGATTTCTATTCAAGCTCTACGGTGACCTTCCTAGACAAGACATATTTAGTAAAATCATGTGTTCGGCTGCAAAATGTGACAACCTGTCATCTAAAGGAGATTGATAAGAAAACAAATAATTTTTTGTATAGTGAATTTATGTGAGTGCTAAGTATCTTTCAGTGAAAGTAGAAAAACAAGAAAATTGAAAAATGTAATTGAATACCACCAAAAGTACCAAAAGGAAAATAAGAATCCGCTTTAAAAAAATGATATGGCTTCATGCAAAGTTTGTAACATGAAGCAAAGTAAAGGCGAAGGGTCAAGGCCACATTTAATTAATTATGGGAAAGCCACATGTAATTAACAGCTGGGTGGGATAAACAGCCATATCAGTGTACTTGTAAAGGTGAAATGGATCTGTTCAAGAGTGGGCCTATGATCACAGAAAAATGTTCAGTTTTTCTTAGTTGAGCTAACCAATCCTCTGGTCCTATAGGACAAAGGATGTCTTTAAATGACTAAAATTATAATTAAAACCAACACTCCCTTTGCTGCACTCTCTGCTCAGCCCCCTTCTTTAGTTTTCTTCTTGTCACTTAACACCTTCTGATATATCATGGTACATATTTCCTTTGTTTACATTCAAATACAGTAGCAACAACTTTTGTCTAAGTTCCTTTCAGAATTCAAGGTGCCTACAGCAATGCCTAACACAAAATATCAGTGTTGGGTAAATAATTATTGAACAAGTAAATAATTAAAAGAAAACAAGTTAGAATAGAATAACAAAATATGGTACAGGAAAATAAGAAGTGGGGGATAAAGAATATAATCTAAGAAGATCTAAGAATCCACTCTGAGTCTTCCTACTGGCTTCCTACTGGAATCTTGTATTGTTTTATATGAAAGCTTGACTTTACAAACTATTGTGTCTGAAATAATTTTAAGATGTTTATATCATAATGATATAATTTAAAATTTTTTAAAAACTAAAATTGTATAAGCAAAATATTTTATATAGCTTATAAGGTACTTAATAAATGATTAAAATCCTTAACTGATTTCAACTGTGGAAAATTACTTTTGTATCTTAATCAGATGAATGTAAAAGCTTTCAAACTATGAAAAAATTTTTTATGTTCTCAGAGAACTCAATAATTGTATGATTAGATATTATTCTATCCTTTCAGAATGCTGTTAATTCTAATATGAAAAGTGAAAACAGATTCTTATTATAATAACTTTAGAAGAATTGGCAATCATGAGAACCCAACAATGGGCTAGGAAAGAGTGACACTTTTGCCATGTTCTTACAGTATAATATATGGTGCTTTACCATCAGGTGTGATCAAAACAAAAGTGAGGCAAAAGGAGACACAGGCAACTATGGTGTGGTTTACATTTATTTTCTGGTTTACTAGGATCTTCATTAGCCTAAAATCTTCTAAAGCAATTTACAGGGGTGGATCCACTTAACTAATATTTTTTTGATATTTATTGATATTATATTATATTGGCTTTGTTTTTCTTTTTATCTTCTATTCTTTAATGTATGCACAGGTGGGAGGAGTATCTGACTACAACAGTTGAATTCAGATGCTAGAAAATTATATTTTATGGTATCTACAATAATGCTTGATAAAATTAATTTTATCAGTGTTTTGATGATTATAGCATTCTTTCTAATTTTTTTATCTTAAATTTTTATGTAATTTTATTTTTAATTTTTATGGTAGTTGTAATTGTAGCTTCCTTTCTACCGAGCTATATCATTATTCTGACTTTCTCCACCCTATTCCAAATTAACATATTTTTGGCTTCAAAAACTGAAATCAACAAGTATTTTTTGTTTCTTGGAATACTGCTGACAGCAGACAGTAGAGTTAATTTGTGTTAACAGACACTTGAATTAAATTGTGAATTTTAGGGAAAATATATTCTTATTTGTGTTAAATAATGTGGTTGAATCAATGGAAGAAAAGAAGTGACCACTTACAAAGAGAGACCTATTACTCCTCCGTTAAGTTTAACTGCAAACATTTCAGACATAATGAATCATTGCCGACCATAGGCCACTTCATTGTCATTCTGTGGTCATTGTGGTTGCTTGTGGGTGTAAGTTTTGTATCTTCAATTAGTTGTGGCAAGAAAATTATAAGTGTAATTGTGAATACTGTAGGAGCCCTTTGCAAGTTGCTCATGAAACTTAGAAAGAAAAAAAAAAGCTCAAATAACTTTTTAGAACCTTTCAGCCTACAAAAATCCAAAACTTTTATGTCATAGAAGTTAAAAACTGATCTCTTTATTTTTGCTTCTCCATCTTCATCAGGCAAAACAATCTGAAAAGCTGTTTATGAGAAACTTTAAAATGTACTTTGGACAAACCACCATAACTATATTTAAAAAATTTTTTGCAAAGCCCTGGGCAGTTCAAAGAGCCAAACAAATAAATGATGTAAAATTACTTTAGTTGTTCTCAAGCTTATAAGCAACAGAATAAAATGAAACCGGCTGCTTTAAGTGGGGTGTAGAGATGTGGAAAGAGATGCCAGTACAAAGCAGAATTTACCAGTCATTAGAAAAGAGAGAGAAAGTCATGGAAAGTTGAGTCTCAGAGTCACACTATTTGAAACGTCATGAAAATGAACATCTTTTCTGAAAGGAAATATTTTAATTGATGTTAGTAACTACAATCTAAAGGCAAAACTGAACCAAGGCGAATCAAAATGTGAAATGCCTAGAATAAATTTTCTTTGTCACTGGATATCAGTAAAGAATTCAGATTAGTGTCTATTTGAACATGAATTTAGTGTTTAAACTAAGAAGATAGAAATAATACGGGTTGAGAAGTGGAACTTATTTGTCATAGTTCATTATGAACAGAAATAAATGCTAATTCTAGAATACACATAGTTTCGAGAATATGATATCTATACAGTCTTAGGTTAAAAAAATGAAGCAGAAGAGTAAAAGAAAAAAAAGTCAAAACTCACACAGAAACACCCAGATACACTGCTGTATGCACAGGTATGTATATAAATGCAAAAAAAAAAAAAGAAAAGAATAAAGCATATAAAAAAATTAAATGACTACTTAGCTGATGTGAGGTAGGCTAGACCTGCAGAGAACTTCTCTTACATAATTTTAGCTTTTTACCAGCAATCATGTACTGATTTTTAAATAATTTTTAGTAAATTATAAATAGATGAAAGGGAAAAAAATTTAGGTCTTTGACATGGAAAATGCAAAGCCAAAAAGAGATTAGTATTTTCAAGCTTCAAAGCAGGTAGGGTGAGCAGAGGCAACAAATAGAAGAGCCAAAGCTTTGAACTTCACAAGCAAGCCTCCTTCATGGCCTTCGCATTTTCTTTTTCATTTGCTTTCTTCCACATAGTCACGTGGCTTAAAGCTCTCCCCACAGATATTTATGGAACAGATTTGCTTTACTTCATTTTTGTCCCCATAAAATGTCACCTGATTGACAGTCTTACTCCATTTTCTAAAACCTTGCCTGCCACCTTCCCCTCACTCCATTACTCATTAACCTGAATTAGTTTCCTTCATAGCACTTATCAGAATCGGACACTGGTTTATGTATTAGTTCATTATGTGTCCCCAACATTAGAATGGAAACTCTGTGAGTACAGGGGGTTTGGCTTTTTCTCCATCTTTTCTAGCACCTACAACAGTGCTGGGTACAGAGTAGTACTTAAAAGACATGTATTAAATAAGAGAAGGAATTTTACTGATGACGTCTTAGAGATGCTGTTAGGAGAAACAACCAAATAAGACGGAGTCTAAAGCAGATTGCCAAACTACAATAAAAATAACTTTAAAAATTAACTTTGGCCAGGCACAGTGGCTCACACCTGTAATCCCAGCACTTTGGGAAGCCAAGGCAGGTGGATCACTTGAGCTCAGGGGTTTGAGACCAACCTGGGTGACACAGCAAAACCCCCTCTCTAGAAAAAATACAAAAATTAGCCAAATGTGGTGGCATAAGCCTGTAGTCCCAGCTACTTGGGAGGCTGAGGAAAGAGGATTGCTTGAGCTCAGGAGGCTGAGGCTGCAGGGAGCTATAATGATGCCACTGCACTCCAACCTGGATGACAGAGTGAGACCCTGTCTGAAAAAAAAAAAGTTAATTTCAATTAATCCACTTAAAAGGATCCTTACCTTGCATCTTGCATTTTATATCTCAGTGAGATTTGTGGTCTCCTCTAGATAGTTAATGAAGAATTTTAAATTGGAAATCAGCATAGCAGAATTGTGGCTTAATATAAAGTCTGAACTATCCCTTCATGGGAAGGCATCTCTTGACTTGTACGGTGGTCTCTAATTTATCATCATTTCAACATAAGGCTTCTAAAAGAATCTATGAAGGAACAGAAATGACCTGAAAATACTGTAAAAGCTCAAAAGCAACCTATGTAGAAATGAAATATATTAAAAATAATTCTTCAGTCACAACGTTGAACTTTTATTTTCCATGTTCCCATATTTTCTACTTAATTATTTACTGGGCATCCCTTTAAGCAAACAACAAGAACAAACACACTTAAATCTGTGGAAAATTTACTTTCAAAAAAGCAATAGTTATAGTGTTTTTATCATATTGAGGAAAATCTTGAGTTTTGTATTTGATTTTATATACCAAATCAAAATCAATATGAAGTTCTGTTTATAATTGTTCAAAATTGTCCACATTGCAAATTTCTTCTTCATTATAATCACCTGGTGGTATTACATGTGCCAGCTTTTACATCAAACAACACTTGCTTTGAATACAATAAATGGTGAAAATAGAAGTTTTCACAATTCCAATTAAAATGCAAATATTGGGGAGGATAATTTATTATTATACCCATAATACAAGAAAACCCATGAGATACTGGTGCTTTATTGGTTTTCTTTACAGGTTTTCTCATCAACTCCCCCATAATTAATCTGGCTTTGTTGTTGGTTAATTGAGAGATTGGATTTATATATAAAAGTCGTAAAACATGGTTTTAAATAGGATTTATGTGTAAAAATTGTATAACATGATTTTAAAAAGTAGCAAATGAAATAGCAAATATAAATTATAAAATACTTCAAATAAGCATATGAGACAGCAGTATTATTATTATTATAAATGCTCAATACCAAAAGTAGATTAAAATATAACTGTAATAAAGAAAGAGAATGAATGCAAACGTAAATATTAATCTTTGAATACTGAGTATTATAAAAAGTTGTATTACTTTGAATAGATAAAAATGTTTCTAATTTGATGGAGTGTGTGTGTGTGTGTGTGTGTGTGTGTGTGTATGTATGGATGTGTATTAATAAGCATAGGGAATATAGTATAATCATTATGTGACGACCTAGAATCAGAATCACTCAAGGCATTCTGGGACCCGCCCCCCACGTCCTCACAGTTTTGAAGTGTGTCTAAAAATTTGGAATTATTCATAAGAATGCAGCTTCCAGAATCTCAGAGACTAGAATACTGGGTATTAAAAGCATTTCTCGGCTGGGCGTGGTGGCTCATGCCTGTAATCCCAATCCTTTGGGAAGACAAGTAGGGCGGATCACCTGAGGTCAGGAGTTTGAGACCAGCCTGGCCAACGTGGCGAAACTCCATCTCTACTAAAAATGCAAAAATTAGCTGGGGGTGGTGGTGTGCACCTATAATCCCAGCTACTAGGGAGGCTGAGGCAGGAGAATCACTTGAACCCGAGAGGCGGAGGTTGCAGTGAGCCTCACACCATTACACTCCATCCTGAGCAACAGAGCAAGATTCTGTCTCAAAAAAAAAAGTGTTTCTCTAATCATTCTTACATACCCTGAATTTTGAAAACTATTCTTTGGCAATATTGTGAAAGAGGCAATAATTCAATAACGATAATAATGGTAACAGTATTAGCACTGATAGCTAACATTTCAAACGTGCTCTTTATTTACCATCATTCTGATCATGTTACATGTACTAACTTCTTTACTAGGTACAATTGCACCATGATGTAGATATTGCTTCAAATTCCATTTTGCTATTAAATAATGTGTAGTGCAGAGAGGTTAAGTAATCTATGTAATGTAACACAGCATGTAAGTGGCAGAGTCTAGGGCTAACATAGAACCAAGAGAGACTGATTTTTTAATTTGGCATATTAGCCCTTTCAGAATTCCCTGATGTCTAATCCATGACAAATATTGTGGGTCAGAGGCAAACACAACACAACCCATTTCCAAACAACCTTCAGGACCAGAAGGAAGACAGACAAACTCTGAGACAAACTGCAAGTTTGATACAGACATAAGATGATCAGAGAGGAGAGGTAAACTCTTAATCTCTATAGGGAAATTTTACACACAGCAGGTGACTGAAACTTAAAGATTGAGTAAGAGTGACAGATGAGATGATAGCAACATTCCACACAGTACCAGTCATGTCTGCAAAATCACAGACTGTGGTAAGTGTTTAGAAAAAAATAGCTAAAAATGGCACAAATTTATTGTGTAGGAAGGGGACAGATAGAGGAAGGTGATGCTGGAGAGGTAAGCTGGAAAAATCATGAAGGGAAGGGCTTCACTGGAGGTGACTGTTGCGGTCTTTCTGCTCCTTATCTCAGCTAGGTCTGAGCTCTTGTCTCACAACCAAGAAAAATTAGGTGCGCAGACACCAGAGAGTGAGTGGAATACAATTTATTAAGCAAAAGGAATGCTTTCAGCAAAGAGGGAAAGCGGTGAGAGGTTCCCCTACCTGAAGGTGGGAAAGTTCCCTTGTGAGGCTGAGTCCGCAGCCTCTTATGGACTCAGAATGGGGAGTGCATGGTGATTGGTTTGTGAGTATGCAAAAAAGGTTAAAGCAAAGACACCACTCAAAGGTAAGCAGGACAGTACAGAAAAACCAATCAGGAAATGCTAAACATATGTAAAATAAGTGAAGGGTGGGGATCCATCAGAGGAAAACATGCAAAATGGGAAGACGAATTTTCAACCTGGTTTGAGAATTTAACTTGTAGTTTGCCTTTCAAGCTTTAAACTCTCTCTGACTTGGAGGTGGGGTTTCACTGGGGACCCACCCCCATCTGCTTGGACATTTGGCTGCCTCTTGCCACGATACGAACAGCCTGCAGGCTACAGTTGTACAGACAGCAGCACCCCCTTGAGTTGTGCAGGGAAAACCTGCACTAATGTATTCAGTTGGGGAGTGATGATGGGAGGCTGTTAAAGAGTTAAATAATGAGATTAGATTTACTACAAATTTAAACTGCTGTGCTGTGAAGCACACACTCAAAAATCATAACCTACCTAAATGTGACTGAATTTGAGGAGACGTGGTCAAGTATGGTTTGGTTTAGTGACAGAAAATGTGTTTTTCAAAATGAGTCATTTTAAGGATACAGTATAAAAAGAACTGGAAAACAGCCCTCTGCTATAAAGTTCAAGGTTCATCTAGAGTCTTCACTAAGTTTCTTTAAAATATTAGTACCTTTATCAACTTGGAGGCAATGGAATAGCTAAGAAAAAAGTTACAATCTCAAGAGAATAGTCATCAAAAACACTATGGGTGTCTATACTAACTTGAGGCATGGTGGACACAGTGCACTTCTTGAATCTTGGTGTGTGTAGTACATTTTGTTCAACTACTTGAGAAACAGGTGGGGAAACACCATAGTAAGTGAAACAAGCTCAGGTCTGAATACTCCAAACAATTGGCTTGGTGGACATGGTAGCTTTGCTGCAAGCAGAAGGTCATTGGTGACAACTGCTTGCTTGGGAAGGCATTTTTGAGTAATCTCTAAAGCAGGTTTCATTTCAAATGATACTGCAAATTAGGCAGAAGCAAAGTACAAACTTCTTAAGAAACTGGAAAAGCGTTCACGGAGCAGTAAATGAGTTCAGCATTTCAAACCAGTTGAGTGATGAAGAACAATGTATGTAGGTCTTTGGGGAAGCAAGCTTTAGAGAGCACTGAGAGAATGATTATAGATGGACTGATAGGAAAAGAGAGTAGAAAAAATTAGACTAGGTTAAAGAAAAGAAAAGAGAATAGGAGGAAAAGAGAAGGAAGGGAGTAGATAAAAAGAAGAAAAAAGCTTTTGGATGCTGTATATCTGGTAATGTTAATGCGAAAATGCAAATAATCAAAACTGCTCCTGACTTTATGAAATTGTTATTTAATAAATTGCTAGCCAAGATTCAATCACATGCTGATTTGAGGCCAAATCTTTCTTTCATTTATAACAATTTAACCAATTCCATGAACCCTATTATAATTATGATTCATTAACCTTTTATACAAAAAGTCATTATTTACTCAAGGTACGACTCTAATTATCTAATATTTTCATATTTTGCAAGGCTCGTGGTAGGTAGGATATTCGTGTATAGATAAATGTGAAATAGGATAAATCTGCGTCTACTTGCAAAAATATGCTTTAATGCGCTTCCTTAAAAATAAATGTTTAAAATTGCATATTCCTGGAATAGGGATCAATTTTGTGTGTTGATTTGGTTGTTGTCCTTTTGTAGTGACAAAAGTGATTTAGATAAAGAATAGTAATAATATTGTATTTGTTTGCATTGGGAATTGTCAACACTGAGATAAGTGTTAATAAATATTTTTTAACTTACTGTACATTTTGGCTGGAGAATCGGTGGAATGTTTAAGTTTAACCTTGGCCTTAAGCTCTTTTCAGAACTACAGAATTGATTTTGTAAGAATAGATTATAAAAATATCCAAAGTATCTAGGTGAGGAAGCAGAAAACTGCCTGATTAGTTTAGTGTTAGCTGGCGCAATATAAAGTAGTGAAGAATAAAACAGTTAAACTGTATGCAGAAAGAAAGGCTGATAAGATACTGTTTCCCATTCTTGGCTCATACTTCATCCTTCTACCATTTGTCTTGCAGGGTGATTATCCTGCTGCCAAGAGTCTTTCCTTTCCCTATATTGTCCTTATCTATCATTGCATAATTTGACCTAGCCCAATGTCTTGAGTGAATCAAGAAATGTTTTTTAAATTGAGCAAAATTGTTCCCAAGTCACTTCAGCGCTGTCTATAATTTTGTCAGTAGGACCAGAACATATGAAACATCGAAAGGAAGGACACTGAAAAGGAAATCAAGCATTATCCTGCCTCAAGGGACAGGTTATGTGTGTGTGTGTGTTGTGTTTGTGTGTGTGTTGTGTTTTTGTGTGTTTGCGTGTGTATATATATATGTGTGTGTGTGTATGCGTGTGTGTATATATATATATACACATATATATATACACACACACACATATATATATATAAACCTGTATGTGCGTGTATATATATATATATATATATATATATATATAACCAGTTATATATATATATATATATACACACAGGTATATATATTAAATATATATATAGGAGTGTGTGTGTGTGTGTGTGTGTGTGTGTATATATATATATAAAAAACAGGTTATGTATACATATACCTGTGAGAATGTGTGTGATTGTGGTCTCTGTGTTTCAAGAAAATAAAAAGATATACAAAGCAAGCATGCAATAGATGAGATGGAAGAAAGGATACTGCGATATAAAATTAGACTAAAAAGATTCTGCAAAGGAGACAGTGAAAAACATAAAATACAATCTTCTGGTTGGATATTAAAAGATCAATTATCATATTAATATTCCTAATTGTTCTGTGTGGACTTTTAAATAAGGTGTAGTTGTTCACATTTACATTCCCCAACAAGTCTGTGAGACAGAAAGCATAATTGTGTTTCTACTTCTAAAAGAAAGGAATTGAGCCTCAGAGAGATTGCCAAACTAGCCAAGGTCAGGGTGAGTGTCTGTTCTTCAACACAGAGTCAGTCCTCTGAGTTCACACATTTTAAAAATCAAAGTCTGAAAACAAATTTAAGCCTTCATTTAGAATGGGAGTGTGTGACATTAAGTATAAATAAGTAAGAAATACTAGTTCACATGGTAAAATACATTTTGTATGAGAAGAGGAAACATAAATGGGTTTGAAAAGGATTGGATGATTTTTTTCAATATCCACTCATAAAATCTGGTGCTGGTTTTACCTTTCAAGTTGATCTGAGGAAGACCCACCGGGCCTCCCAGGAAGGTTCCCCTTGAGCTCCTGTCAATACCAATGCTTCTCAGACAACCTGCAAATCCTTTGATGTGGAAAATTTTAGGCTATTATTAAAGTTCTGTTTGTGGTAAGATACATCAAATGAGTCACGAAGTATGCTCAGAAAAGAATAAAGGGTAAGAAGGTTGAAGTGGAATATAGGTTAAAATTCTATGAGCTCTTCCAACAATTTTTCTAGGATTGTAAAATAATAATTACAATGGAATTATCATGGAAATATATACCATATTCCCCATCAAGTGGTTATGACAGATGTATGAATGAAACATTCTTTTCTTGGAACCACAGAAAAAAATCCATGACAAATCTCCTGACATATGCCCCAGTACGGCCAAAGCATATGACTTTTCTTGATACAATCATAGAAATATGATCACGTATTTTGGGAGTACCTTCTAAGAGATTTAAATAAAAAGTAGTGTGTGAGGAAAGGCAATTAGAACCCTATCCAATTCGTGTGACACCTAGTAGCTCTATAGTCACTGCTAAACCATTTTAGAATATAATGCTCTGATATGCCCAGTGAAGATTTATTAGAAACAGAATATACATTGTTGTAACCACAGGTACTATAAGTATTTAGTGATAAAGTAGCCAGAGATAGAGGGAGTAGAATTAATTCAAAAACAGTTGGCTTTGTCTGTGTATCATCTGCAGCTGACAGCCTTTTAAGCCAGCAGACACGTGGCTGGACCTGGACACATGCAACCATAAGCTCGAATGTGCAAATCCTTTTCATTTCTGAAACAGAGTTGTTCAGACTGTTGACCACAGTGCTACAGACGTTTACACAAGCAGTTTTGGGAGTCTTCTCTCTCTCTCTCTCTCTCTCTCTCTCTCTCTTTTGAGACTGAGTCTTGTTGTGTTGTCCAGGCAGTACAACCTGGGCTCACTGCAACCTCTGCCTCCCGGGTTCAAGAGATTCTTATGCCTCAACCTCCCGAGTAGCTGGGATTATAGATGCCCACCACCAGGCCCGGCTAATTTTTGCATTTTTAGTAGAGACAGGTTTCACCCTGTTGGGAAGGCTGGTCTCGAACTCCTGACCTCAAGTGATCTGCCCATGTCGGCCTCCCAAGATTCTGGGATTACAGGCATGAGCCACTGTGCCCAGCCTTGTCTACAGACACTTTTAAAAAAAAGAAAAAAAATGAAATAGATATAAAAAGAACAGGCAATGCCCAAATGCATCTCATGAACTAAGAGTAAATATACAGTACAGTAGTCTCCCACTATCTGAGGTTTGCTTTTCACAATTTTAGTTATCCAAGATCAACCATGCTCTGAAAATATTAAATGAAAAATTCCATAAGTAAACAATTCATAAGTTTTAAATTGCATGCCATTTGAGAAACGTGATGAAATCTGACATTGCCTTGCTCTCTGGACCTGGGCTGCCCAGCATCTCCACCTGTATATGCTACCAATCTGTTAGTCATTTAGCAGGTGTTTTGGGTAACACGTCCACTGTCACAGCATCACAGTGCTTGTGTTCAAATAATTCTTATTTTATTTAATGACCTCAAAGAGCAAGAGTAGGTATGCTGCCAATTGGAATATGTCAAAGAGAAGTCATGAAGTGCTGTCTTTAAGTGAAAATGTGAGAGTTTTTTACTTACTAAGAAAAGAAAAAAAAATCCTATGCTGAGATTGTTAAGATTATGGTAAAAATGAATCTTCTATCCATGAAATTGTGAAGAAGGAAGAATTTGCGCATAGTAGGGTTCAGTACTGTTTGTGGTTTCAGGCATTCACTGGGGGTCTTGGAGTATACCCCCTGAGGATAAGGGGGACTACTGTAATTTTATAAAAATGTTTGTTTGAATTATAGGTTTGTGTAGAGGAGGAAAAGGTTGGATAATGGCGAGTCATGGAGACTTGTGTACAGTTTTGGAAAGTAAAATGTATTTCTAAATGTGAGTAGAGACTTAAAAATTGAGTAACATTGCCCTAGGCAATGATGCTAACGGCATTATGGAAAAGTTGACAGAAAACTCCGACTGTGGCTGCCCTATACCTTTGGGTTTCCTCAGTGTTACTTTTGGGACTCCAATTTAGGACCATGTCTCCTTCTACCTTCCATGTCAGCAGAGCCAACCTTACCTTCCTGTCCTCCTGTGTGCGGACTTTATTCAGGCTCCAGGCAGCGGAGCTTTCAAAATTATCTCTTTGTTACTCAGCCCATTACACTGCTCACAAATTAATTTTTCGGAAACCCCTCCATGCTCAGAACTCTCCAGTTGTTTTCCATATGGTCAAGATGAATTTTAAACTCTTTAGTATGGAATATAAAAACTTTTGGATCAATTGGTCCTCACTAGTGTTTTTCAGCCTCATTGCTATTGAAACCTCTAAGATCCAGTACAACAAAACCACTCATCAGACCCAGGATGTAGGGGACTATTTCCCACCTCTGTGCTTAGGCCCAGTGGCTGTCCTTGTCTACCGTTTATTTCTCTCTTTATAAACTGATAAACTTTTAGTTTGTTCCCAAGTCTGTATTCACATGTCACCATCTTTGAGGAAGCTTCACTGATATTCTCTAGCTCAAGCATCAGTAAGATGATTCATCTTTTTTGCCTTCACGATCCTTTACTAGGTTGTCTCTCCCATTATATTGTATACAACTTTTTATTCCAAGTGTTCAGTACAGTATGTAAAACATAGTAAAAGATTCATCTGTATTTGTTGAATGAGTAAATATTAATAATCATGGATATAATACATATAAAATGATGAATATTTGAGGATACATTTACTTAATTGTTCCACTTTTTCCTAAAACTAACAAATCTTAATTTATATACCAACAGTGCAATATTGAAAATATATTTGCACCTGATATAATAAAACCATCATTTAGTACACATGATGCTTTAAGCCCTGTAAATTAGTGCTTGCCTAAGCTGTTCTTGATGAGTTATTATTTTAGTCTACACAACAGTAAAGAGAAATGATTTGTGTATTTATAAATAGTTTCTGTGTCATGTGTTTTTGGATTTTTTTGGTGAAAAGAGGGATAAGCAATGCAGTGACAAACACAATAGAGAGAAAGGGAAATAACGAGATTCTTAAAAGAAGGCAGATATGTTCTAAATATTTTTTTTACCAATAATTTGGGCTCAAAAGACATTTGATATCTTCCATAGAGTATAGAAAGTTTCATCAATTAAGTCATTTATCTTAAAGGATGAGAAATACAAACACAAATTGTTCTTTTAACTTAAAAAATAGAAAAAACTAAATTAAAATGAGCACTATGCTTTTTTAAATTTTAATAAAAAGAGAATGATTACCAAAATTAATTTACATTTTGACCTTTGGTTATTTTGTAGAGTTGTGGTCGTCTTCTTTATAGATTAATATATAATTTTTCTTTATCCTTTTAACATGCACCATAAATTAGATCACTTTTCTTGGCATGTAGTGTTTCAGTCACACTACTGCTATAATAGTTAATCAAAGGGGGATTGAATCCCTGTCTTACAACTGTAATCATATTGAGATATTTCACACTAATGCTGGCAAGTGTGATCTGAAATACTGGACATATGTGTAACGTAAAAAGCTTAAGCTGACATCTGTGTTTCCAATAGTGTGGATACCAAAGACACAAAGAATTAGGGAATGACAAGGCTGGAAGTCAAAGTACAGTGTTAAGAGCAGGTTTGGGAATTAAGGCAATGACTAGATTTTATGAATTCTTCTTTTGTAGGCCCCATTGGACTTGACAGTGTAATTCACAGGTATTTTTATTTATTATTTTTAAGGAAGGAATATAATATATATCAGCTCTTGCTTTGGGTAATGTTTTTTTTTAAATAATCCTGTAAAGTGTATACTCTTAAAATTTTTTATCGTCCATGAAATTTGTTTATGAGTCAAGAAATATGTGCATATTCCTCATTTTTCACCCTATATTCAAAATGATATTCCCTCAACTAAAATATGAACTACTTATAGGCACGAATATACCCTTAGACTGATTATAGGGTTTACTTTCTAGGCCTCTGTGCTGTAGAAGACCCTACTCTGGCCCTGCTCCATGTCTGCCCTTTCTTATGAAGCAGAAAGTTTATGGGGCTCTGGGGATATGCCCCCTGGGTGTATGTGACCCATGCCCCACCCTTTTGCTTCCTAGACTTTGCCTCTACCGACTGAAAATGAGCACAAATTCCCAAATCCAGAATTTAAGGTCTGGGCATTATCTAGCCCCTGACTCCTTTCCTGGTAACCTCTACCAAGACAAGTGGTTGGGTACTTGTTTCATTTTATTCTCTGAACATGTCCAGCTCATCTTTACCTCAGAATGTGGCACCCAGATGTTTTGTTTGCCTCCAGTGCCGGAATCTCTGTTTTGAAGACTGGGTTCTTCCCTGTGGCCAGGCCTCCACTGAAACATCGACTCCTCAAAGCACATTTCTCAGTTCAACTGTGGCAAAGGGATTCTTTTATTAATATTTGTTTTTGTGTATGTGTGTATGTGTTTGTGTCCATATGGAATGCAAATTTCACTAGAGCACAATTTTGACCTCTTTAATATTGTCTCGTCCTCTGTAAATTTTTAGTGCCCAGAATGGCAACTAAAACATGAGACATACTCAATAACTATTTGATGAATTAATGGTTATTAGGTGAATTATCTGGTATAATCTACATGTTCAATAAATGTATAATGTTTGAAGGAATAAAGCAATGAATTAATAGTTGAATGAAGGGTTACTTTATTCTCCTGACTTCCAAAACATACGGTCATTTTACTGTTACACAGTACTCACGCTCATGCAATAAACCCTACTGGCCCCTACAAAGGCAAAAGAGTTGGCTGTACACTGTATATATGGCAGTAAATTCTTTATCTTCCTGTTTTTGCACTATGACATGACAGATCCTCCCACCAATAAGTGGAATCTATCTCTCCCACCTTTGCATCTCCGTCAGCCATGCTGCCTACTTTGGCCAGTGAGTCATTGGCAAACATATCAGTGAAAAAGCTTTTCTTTTCTTGCTGCTCTGGAAACCACTGAGGCCACCATGTGAAAAGCTCAGACACTCTATTCAATAAGAAACATGTGGCCCTATCCCCACATTAACTGAGGTGACTGGCTACCAACTACCATCTGTATAGGAATGACACAATCCTAGATTATCCAGCCTTCAGTCAACCGACAAAACAACTATAGATACATGGATGAGGTCAGAAGCTAGCAGCTAAGCTGGCTCAGTCCAGAGACATCATCTAGCCAACTCAAAAAATTATGAATTAAATACATGATGGTTGCTATTTTTGGTACCTAAGTATTGGTGCAATTTATTACATGCCAAAAGTAAACTGATACTGAGGCACTATGGAAAAAAAATAAAACAGGTCCTGCTGTACTGTGTTTTCATAAATTTAGGTAGCTTTTTAAAGTGTCAATATTGCACTCAAATACAAAAAAGTTGTTTTGCAATGGCTGCTTATAAAGAGCTCATTAATAAAATGTCTTACTTGTTTGACAGAAGAACAAAAACTAGAATTTACCTTATATAATTGAATTTGATAATGAATCATTTTTACATACCTCAAAGGTATATTTGAGTGACTAAGTGAAAACAAGTTCCATGTTGAATAATTTGAGGTTGAACTAAAGTAGATGAAAGCCTAACTTAAATGCTGGCATCACAGGATTTGCCATGACTGTATTAAGTTTGAAAGAACAGCAGTGAGACTGCAATTTTAGAATGTTCTGTTTAACCCACAGTTCAAATATATTTTGATATTATGATACTAAATTTATGGCTGAAGATCAAATCATCCTAATGTCATTGGATAGCATGTTTTGATACATACATTAACAAATACCATGATATTCTGCTTTAAAATCATTGAAAGTTTTGCTGAGAAAATTTTTGGCCTCGAAGCATATTTTAATGAGTGATTTCAACACCACACTCATCTGATACGTGAATTTGAATTGCTAATATTATAAAAATTTGCTGCCCATACTGCTACCGTCGATGCTCACTTCTGCTAAAGCAGATGTCTATTATCCGTCTTGCCACATACACATTAAACTGCTAATCTAAGGGATAAAAAAATTGAATAGCCTATTTCTCTTGTTGTTGTTGTTACATTGAAGAATCCCTAAGATGTAATGGTGAGGCAGACTTTTATCATCATAAATTTTTTTTTATATTGGTATGTGTTCACTTCTAACATTCCTCTAGCTCATTAGGGTATTTTGAACTGTTTTGCCAATGGCAATATGTTCAATCTGTAGTATCATGTTTTCCCAATCAGAAAATCATGTATGCTATTCCTATGTCTCATATAAGCATTCTGTCCAAGCCATTCCAAAGTACCATCTGTCATATAGGCACTATCATTCGAATGAAGATGTTTCTGATCACTTAGTAGGAAACAAATGGTGGGCAAAATAACCATGACACAAAATGGCTGAATGTTGAGAAACATTAAGTTTACCCTGCCACCATGGCTCCCTTGTGGAAATTACTTTTAGTTGGTGATTGGCGGTAGGCAGGTAATAGCTGCTTACTTGGTATATTCTGAAGTTATGTAAAACACCTGTGTATTAATAAGAATCGCCTATCAAAGAGCAAATAAATACGTGGATGAATCTCTGCTCAAGACCTTCAGTCCTGGAATGCTGCAACCCCCACAGGCTCTCAGACTGTTGGTCCCCAGAGTAGATGCACTCTGTTGGCTGTCTGGGTGTCTGCCTCTCCCTGCCTCTCAATACGTTCAGCCCGCCTGGGTGGGCGTCTCCCAGCCGAGCTGGTTCTCAGTAGATGAAGAGATTGAGAATAGAGTCTGTCTATCCCTTCTGAATCAGGTATGGACTTTCAAATAGACAAAGAGCCAAGTGTGGTGGCACATTCCTGTAGTCTCAGCTGAGGCAAGAGAATAGCTTGAGACCAAAAGTTAAGGATGTAGTGCACTATGATCACAACTGTAAATACCAAGATACTGTCACTAAAAAATAAACAAAATGAGAAAAAAAAAAACCTTCTACATATATCCAAATGTACATATCAGCCAAATAAAACTGTTTTAGAGTAAGAAATTTTCCTTCTCTCAAAAAATAATATTTTAGACTGAAATGCTGATGTTGGGAAGAACTCATTCAGTCTTGGCCACATATTCTGAACCTTTACTAAACACTTTAAATATTCCTACTGTGGTGGTTTTTAAATGCATCCAAAAACTCTTTGATACTTCTTTTCTCAAGAGATATGACTTTATTCTAAATGTGGACTGAATTTAATAACTAACTTCTAATGAAGAGACAGTAGTAGACGTGATGATGTGTTGCATCTGAGACAAAGTCCTAAAAGGCATTGTGCCTTCCTTCTTGCTCTGTCTTGGCTAAAGCACTTTTGGAGAAGCCAACTTCCATATTATGATGGTGTTGGAGCAGTCCTATGGACAGGGCCACATGGCAAGAAAAGAAAGTCTCCTGACAACAGCCATGTTAATGAACCATATTGAAAGCTTATCTTCTAGCCCCACCCAAGCTTTTAGATGACTGAAGCCTTGACCAAGACATTGAGTAAAATTTCAGGAAAGAACTTGAGTCATAATCACTCAGC
The DNA here is from genome assembly GCA_963573385.1 of Cacajao melanocephalus. Taxonomy (NCBI): domain Eukaryota; kingdom Metazoa; phylum Chordata; class Mammalia; order Primates; family Pitheciidae; genus Cacajao; species Cacajao melanocephalus. Next base: position 55,480 of record CAUYLG010037491.1, read on the forward strand.
TAAGTGGCTCCTGAACTCCTGACTCACAAAAAGAGTGCAATAAGAAATGTTTTATTTTTTTACCTGTTATGTGTTGGAGTAATCTGTTACTCAGCAAGAGATAACTAGTACATCCACCAAAACATCAATGAATTCAATAAAGACATTAAATAATTTTTTTAAATATCTTTGCTCCCTTCAAAATGGGAGTTTGGCTGAAATGTTTTCTGCCTTTCATAAAATCTTGTGAGATTGTTTTAGGAAAAATTATAAAAATAAAATTGGGCAATTAGGAAAAGTACTTTATGTATAAAAATTTATGTATAAACTGAAATTATAAAAAGAATGGAATTAAAAAGTTAGTTAGGGATATGTGCATAATTATGTATCAGTATGTATGCAGTGGAGTTACCTGATCTGGGATGCTCTGACTACAAACTTACCAGCACATTAGCATCTTTTCCCCTGTATATTTATACATGCACTAGCATATGAGGTACTTTTTCTTTGAAAGCTTGGAAGAGGAAATAGTTTGTAATTGAGGGATGTGTTAGGGTTTGAGAAAGAAGGAGGATGGGGATAGAGAGATAGAAAAAGAGAGAGGGAATGAGAGATTTTGAGAAATTGGCTGAGAAGTCCCGCAATTGGCCATGTGTAAGTTATAAATCTAGAAAATCCAGTGTCAGTCAAAATCAAAAGTTCAATTCCAAAGGCCTAAGAACCCCGGAAGCCAGTGGTTTAAATCCCAGTCCAAGTGCAGGGGTAGATGCAAAGAGTTATTCCTGTCAAGTATGACATGGGGAAAAGTCCATCCTCCTACACATTTTGTTCTGTTCAGGTCCTAAATGGATTTAACAATGTCTGCCCACATGGAGAAAGACAATCTACTTTGCTGATTACAGCTATTCAAATGCTGATCTCATCCAGAAACACTCTCACAAAGAAACCCAGAGAAAACGTTTACCCAGATATTCCTTGATCCAGTCAAGTCGACACATAAAACCAACTATAACAGGGGATGATGCTAATAGTGAAAGACTAAGTAATATATAAGAAATTGTGTATCCCATGATCAGCCCCCGAGGTTAGATTTGATTTCCTATGATAGAGAAGAAAGGGCCAGAAGCTGACTTAACCATTGAAGAAAGATTATGTCACCTAGGATGGCAATCACCTTGTGCCCAGAGTCCCATAAGATATGAAACTGAATGAGAGAAAAAAATCATTCTCCCATTTTTCCTACAAATCATCAATACCTTGTAGAACATAAATTACCATCCTTAGGAAAAAAGAAATTTAGAGGTCACATAATGAACAGTGGCAGGAAGGCTCCAACATTTGGAATCACAGACATTGCAGGGGAATAAAAGATTTAAGAGCAAGAGGAGGGAAACAGGGCGGGCCCTACGTGGTGACTGCAGTCGACAAGTTGCTCATGTAAGACCCTCCTTTGAGAATATCCAGGAAAAACTGATGTATTCTTAAATGATTAATCTCTTAGTAGCTAGGAATCCTGTGGGTGAGAAAAGTGCAATTATTTATAGCCACAGTCCAGGAGGTCTTGGATATGCATTAAAGTTTATAAATATGCCTCCAACTTCAAAGTGTTTCTTTCCTCCCTCCCTCCCTCCCTTCTTTCCTTCTTGTCTTTGTTTTCCTTTATTCTTCCTTATATCTAACCTGCCTTCTTTTTTGTTCTCCCATTCTTTTATATTCTACATTGTTGGATTACTTTATCTCTAGCATCTGGATACATCGGCTAAGAGTTAGGACTCTGATTCAGGTTGGATTTAGTGATGTGGGCTTCTTGCCACACATACATACACATACACAACCTGCTTCATGTTACATGCCTCAGCCTATTTTCTAACCCTACTAGGGGTTATTTTGACCATACTCTATGGTCTATTACACACCCCTGGAATCTCAAAAATTTAGTAATCGTCTTATGTCATTCCAGATTTTAATTTCTGGGGGTTTGAATATTACCTTGAAGACTTTCGATTGCAGCAGGTTGAAACTTGGCATACATTTTGACAGCCAGATGCGATATTTCTTCCTGATTGCTTGGCTCATAGTCACTTTAATAATGAATTGTTTTCCCAAGTAAAACTCAGTGGAGGTGCAACATCTGGTTTCTAGTGAAAAAGCCGACTTAATTTACTCAAATCCCTGGTGTGATTTACAAAGCACCAAAGAAGGTGGAATACTTTGACACGTTGTAGAATACCGACTGACTATGTCTACATTGGCAAGGGTTTTCTAAATGGCTCATTTAAGGCAATCAGGGAATCTTTTATTTGGTACCACCCTAACAGCCGAAATGTTTACATTTCTAAATGAAAACCTTTTTCTGCAGCTGAAAACATTTCCAAGAAAAAGTAAATGCTTTGGTCATTAAAGGCAAAGACAAGGTTTTCTTTTGAATGGTGGTGATGGTAAAATATTTTCCAAATATTGCCAAACACTACGAGAAAAATGTAAGCATTCGATAAATTCCTGGCTTCAAGTACAATCATTAGTAGAATTTTAAACAAGTTCAGATTTTCAGACAGGCTACCAATTTTCACAGTGGAATAGTTGGATATTTAAAAACACACCTAAATACAATGGTAAATTAAATGCTGATGTGAGCAAAATTATCAGGATAATTGACCCCAGCCTTCACATGTATGCACAATTTTTATAAATTACCAACAAAAATTAATCCAATGCCTCAATTTTGTGACATTTATAAAAATTTCATTTCTGTTTCTTTGAGATGGTGAACTTAGATTTGGAGGTAATATACAGTTAATTTGCATTTCTGCTCACTCATAACATGGTAGATACTATCAAGGAAAAAGTCAAAACTTGGTTTTGAGCTATGAAAATGTCTTTGCCACAATCAGCATTTTTTTTTCCTTGTGGTATGATTGATACATGAAAGCAAACAGGTGATTACCAACAGATTTTTTGGCTGTTTAACTTGTCATAACAAAATCAGTGAAGTTATAATGAGCTAAAAATAATAAAATTAAATTATCTACAGCAATAAAAAATGGGTAAGTATAATTCCCTACAAAAATAAATAGGAACTATTATCTTAGGTTTAAGTGATATATAACAGTAAATTGTGTAGTGAAGGTAGTAAGTTAGACAAAAGCTTCTTATAAACTTAATAATTTTACGACTAAATAAGTATAAAGCTGGCATGAAGTAATCTTCATGACATCAGGCTAATTATATTCTTAGTGACATCAAGGTATCAACTTGTAAATATGTTTCAGATTTTGCACTTATACAGACATATATTTATATCTCAGTAGGTGTACTCCTTTCTCATAGTTTTGTGTCAGTTTAAAACTTGCATCTTTGGTTTTAGCTTTTAAAATTAAGAATGGATTAAGAATTAAAAATTTACAATTTTCAAATTCTACGTCTGTTATAAATTATGGTAAGAGCTGTCATGTAAATTATGTCATGAAACTTTACAACCTCCCTAACCCATAATATTATTGTTCATTTGTAACAGATGAAGCAAGCCAGAATCCATGCAGTTACACTGAAAGTCTAATAAAAAGCAAGAATTCTTGTTCTTTCTAATTATTTATATTTACTCTAATAACAAAGTGGGTTTTTATCTGACTTTGTATCAAATGTAATGCATTCCACTCAACACTACAACAAAACTGTATTTTATGCTGATGATATGGTTTGGATCTATGTGGCCACCCAAGTCTTATGTTCAATGGTAATCCCTGGTGTTAGAGATGGGGTCTTGAGGGAGGTGATTGGATCATGGGGGTAGATCCTTTGTGAATGGTAAAGCGCCATCCTTTCAGTGCTGTTTATATGATAAAGTCCTCACAATATCTGTTTATTTAAAAGCATCTGGCACCTCCCCACCTCCTGCTCAGGCCACGTAAGATGCACCTGCTTCCCCTTTGCCTTCCACCATGATTGAAAGTTTCCTGTGGTCTCCCCAGAAGCCAATCAGATGCTGGCATCATGCTTCCTGTACAGCCTGCAGATCTGTGAGCGTATTAAGTCTCCTTTTCTTGTAAATTACACAATCTTGGGTATTTCTTTATAGCAATGCAAGAACAAACTAGTACACTCTATTACTATTTTGAGACTTACATTTTTAAATATTTAAAATACAGTACAATTACTTGTCTTATAAGACGTTTGTCATTACTGAAGTTCACAGATGTAGACATTTTGGGCATTTCTTAAATACACACTAAAAGTTAGGTTGTGGGGTCAAATGACAAGACACACCAGATGATATTGCTAATTAATTTTATACTTTGCTTACAGACATACACAGCTTATATCCTAAAAGTACTTGTTATAATTAGATAACGTACATGGTAGCTTCATAAAGTAACTGCTCTTCTGTCTTGAGACAAAATTCTTTCTCTAGAAAACCTCAGGTTTTCCACTTAAGATCTTTAATTAGATGAGGTTCACCAAAAAAATAAATAAATAAATAAAGTTAGTCAGTTGTGGTGATAGGTGCCTGTAATCCCAGCTACTTGGGAGACTGAGGCAGGAGAATTGCTTGAACCCAGGAAGCAGAGGCTGCAGTGAGCTGAGATCATACTACTGAAGTCCAGCCTGGGAAAAAGAGTGAAACTCTGTCTCAAAAAAAAAATATATTGTAATGGGGAAAATATAACAAATATGGTGACCTTTCTGCTGTAATCACTTGCAGTCTTCTAATGGGTGGTTCAATGTGCTGTTCAAACAAATAATTTCAAATTTCAAGTCATTTTTTTTTTTTGAGACGAAGTCTTGCTCTGTTGCCCAGGCTGCAGTACAGTGGCAGTACCTCCGCTCACTGCCAAGTCTTTTATTAAATACCTCCTTGTAATCTAGACCCAACAGCCATTAAATCTCTATTATCCTATCTTTCTCACTCTCTATTTCTTATGAAGTATGATTAAATTGATTAATCTAAAACATAGTTTAAAAATTGTCTTATATGAAATATGTAGGAGTTGAGAGGCAGGGTCAGGACACTTGGAGCATTTATTTGACATTAACATTTCTGCCAATCAAACCTTTAAGTCTATGAGATGCCAGACAACTAACGTGCTGTTTCTCTTAGGTAACATATTTAGTAGATTACTATTTCATCAGTTCATTTCCTTGTTACTAGAGGAGTTGCATTACTTTGTAGATAATTTTTCCAATCTCACTTGGAATTCTTCTACATTTTTGTCTTTGTTTCTTTATACCTGGATCAAATGCTGTTTGGCTTCATCAAATTAATAGTTTTGGAATCATGTAAATGCAGTCATATATTTGGGACAGAGTTAGTCATCAAACATGAAGGTTGATGAAATTTGATAAAAGATTTGAATAATTTTGTTTATTTTTAAAGATGGAATTAAGCAGTAGAAAGTCAGATTTCATTAATATTAAATAGCTATTCCCAGCATGATAAGTTGCAGGTTAAAAGCAGAAAATCAGCCTCATATTTGCCTCTTACAAAATGACAGACTTGTGATTGTGGGAGCTGCTTGTTCCTGCATGGGAAATAAATTGCCCAATGTCAGAAATGTCCTAATAGGTCCAAAACAATGCATTTCATATAGATGATCTTTTCCTCATATTGCCAAAAAAATCAGGCTGAGAGAGGTTAATGATGTGCCATCTAGTACATGGCTGGATAAGTACCAGGATAAGGCTTAAGCTTCCACTTCTTAGCTCCACCTCATAGGCTTTTGGCCCCATCTTGCAGTATATCAGGCTTTTACTATAACTGACTGCTACTCCTGCTGTACGGCCATCATCTTCCTCTTGTAAGATGCTCATCAAGAAAAGTCATGCTGTTAGTACGGGCCAAAAAAAACAGACACTAAAAGAGAATAGAATAAAGACACTGATGCTGATCAGGCGCTGACAAGTCTTGTACATCCCATCTTTGCTCATTGCATATGGAATGAAAATAATGCAGAGTTGAAAGGTGGGGTAAAGCTCAAGGTGTTTTCTAAGGAATTGGAATTTTGTCCGAACATGGAAGAATACATGGTTACTCAATTTTGGTGGTGCTTCAGTGAATTTAAATAGACCATGCCTGAGATTACACAGGGGAGCTGTCAATAGAAAGACACATTTTATGATTATGTAAGTAATTCCTGACCCTTGAGCAAAATTTGAAAAATAAAAAAATATTTCAAATGGAAACAAAATCATCTTTAAACTTTATAAAGAGAAACCATTGAAAATATTTTGGATGTATGTCCAAGTGCATTTTTCCTTATACAATGGAACCCATATTTTCATAAAGTTTCCTATTTTTCTTTTCACATTTTATTGTGAGCATATTTCCAGTTTACTAAAATGAGATAGCCCATACACATTACGAGGATGCAATATTATCATATGGTATATGAACACTCTATGTTTGTTTATCACCCTTCTGTCAACATTTAGATTGTTCCACATTTGTTGTGAATAAAATTGTAATGAACGTGTGGATTATAAAATTTTAACAGTTAAAATACAATGCTTTAATATGCAAGATATTTTTAAAATTATGTATTACTTTTTGTATTTGCCATTTAGGTTGACACAATCAGGAAAAAAGCAAATACTATTTTTACAAGCCCAGTTTTTAGACTAGTTGGTGGAAAACTGTCAATACCAGGCAATATTTCACTGAATTAAAATAAAAGCTGCTGGGTTCTGTAATGATGAAACAGTAAGTGTGCTTTGAAGCCAGCGTTTTTCAATATTCAATTGTAGGCCCAGAAAAATAGTCTAATGCTGATTAGAAATACTTCAGCATGATTAAGGCTGATCTCTTCAGAAATAACCTCTGCTTTTTAGTTAAAATGTGACTGGAAACAAATCGCTTCATGGATCTTTTTCTGGAAGTCTTGCTTTTCCCTTTAGGCATGATGTTAGTCATGGTGCAATTTTGATTATGTGTACAATATTCATATTTATGTAGTCACTGACACCTCATCCTGTCATGATTTGAATGCAGATGTGAGTAAGTAATGACGGTGATTTATTATGGTAAAAGTAAATGTATGACTTATATTCGTCTAAAGAAACATCTTTACTGTGAAGACAGGTGGTATATTTAAGACTATTTATAATCTTCATGTCTGTTTTATTGTTTCCTTCTGCATTTTTTCAAAACCAAAGAAATTTTGATCCTTATAAATATGGGAAATTAAATGAAGACAATCCTATGAAGTCATTCTCTTAAAACTAACAGGAATGGAAAAGAAGGGGACATCGTTGTTTTTATTTACACATGATATATTGATTGGTTGGCTTGTGTAATTTACTATGACTTAAAACTGTATCAGTCATTTAAATATTTCAATACCAAGATATTAATAAATTGTATGATGCTTTTATTGATCCACACAGTCCAGATGTAGATATCACCATTACTAGTCATCTCTTTTCATAGGACAGATCAGAGTAACAGGATCATGATGGCAAATTGATGTTATAATAAAAACCACATTGCACATGTGCCTTCTTTTTATTAGAATGAAACTACCGGATTTTGCTTTATTTAACCAAAATTAATCCGAATTTGTTAAATATTTTCAAATACTATGTGCTGAACTAAATAAGTTCAAGTCCTCATTATTTTAGGCAAAATAAAGTGATAGTTCATATTTAATATTATAAGATAATATATATTTTTTCAGACTCATGCAATCTCTGTTGTTCTTTATATACCTAATTGATATATTTTCTATTCTCTTATAGGGAATCATGTTATATAGACTCAATTTTGTCATATCCCTCATTTTCTGTTTTATACATTTACTGGGCAGTGTACTTTCCAGTTTCCCACAAAATACTTATCAATCCATTATAAACAATTCTGTTGTATATTGAGCAAGCAATCTGAAGTCACAGTATTTCTTATGTATGCTATAAATTAGAGATTAAAACATTTTTAGAGATTCATTGCTTCCAGAAAAACATTCTCACAGATGGAGGCTTGTTAATTATTCTTACTGTGCTGCTTCTATAGTGAACATCAAGTGGGATGTTAATTTGCCATTTGAGAAGGTTTTATTGAAGGTTTATTATAAGACACTTCTAAAATAATGGAGTTATTCCGTGTTTTAGCCTTGGACATAGAATAAGAGGATCCCAATTCTGGCCCCATCAATAGTACTCTACGGACATATAGCTTTGTATAAGTTTTGTGACTTCTCAGAGACTTTCCTCTCATTTACGAAATGAAAAACAATACTGGCTACCTTGTTACTGAGGTCAATAAAGAATGTTATGTTTTATAGGCTGCAGTGCACTGGGAATATGCAGTGGTATTAATGCCTTAATTGTTGACATTAAAGTATCCCTAGCTGCATTCTAATTATGAATATTTGTATTTCTGTTAAAAGTAGCAAGTTCTTAAAAATGCCTAAAATGTGTAACAAGTTGGGAGAACACTAAGTGATATACCAAGAAGTTTGTGTTTGGTTGAGATTGTGTGTCTTTTTACAAGCTAAAGAATGGTAATTTCCAGGAGGATATTATAGGAGCAAGGCTTTCCTATATTTATTTGACTGGGGAATCTGATTTTGTGGTTTAGAAAAGGCTGTTGAATATGCATAGTAACTCTTTTCTTTTTTTAAAAGACAGTAATACCAATCTGACACACTTGAAGCTTATACCTTAGGGTGGGCTCAATTATAGATGGGATAAGTAACCATCTCTATCATATTTGTGTGGAGAAGCAAAAAAAAAAAAAGTCCTTCACTTTATTAGAAGCCAAATAAATGTAGCATTTTTCTGATTCAAGCAATTACCATGAACTGCCATTATATTTCACTTAAGACAGATGTTTCTGTCTAGATTTTTGTTTCTCAGAAAGATAAAATGCTTTTATGTTAATAGGTTATGTTTTATACTTTTATTTTAATAATATCAATTATTATCTTGAGAATGGTCTAATAAAATACTAATTTCCCTTTTTCTTAATGAGATCTCGAGGGAATGGAATGAAGGAAGTTAAAATTAAATGGAAAGAAAAGTAAGAAAAGACAGAACGGTTGCTCTCAATCCACACTCTGCATATAAGTCACATGATAAGACTTTAAACATGAAAATGGCATGGCCCTATCCCGAACATTTCTGATTCAAATTATTGAGTGAAGGACAGAGGTGTTTTAAAGCTCTAATCATGATTCTAATATGCAGTCCAGAATAAAACCACGGTTCAGAGTAGAGAGGCTAAGTAAGAGGTGTACCAAATCTATTAGGGAGAGTTCCAGAAACATTAGGTACTAAAGTAGGATGACAAAAACAAAACAAAACAAAAGGAATTGCTAATGGCACTAGAAAATGAAATACAAAAATACAAAGGTCTTATTGGTCAAATTCCCTGAATCAATGAGTGAAAATGAAGTAATAAGTAGACATTGAGAAGAGCTAAAATAAATGTTATCTTGCAAAACTGAAACTCTATACCCATTAAATAATGAAAGTCTCAGACTATAAAAGCAATGTGCAAGATCGCTAACATTCCTATATACCCAACAACAGTAAATTCAAGAGCCAAATCAGGAACATAATCCTATTCACAATTGCCACAAAAATAATAAAACACCTAGGAATACAACTAGCCAAAGAAGTAAAGTATGTCTACAAGGAGAACTACAAAACACTACTCAAAGATATCAGAAATGACACACAAAAATATGAAAAACATTCTATGCTCATGGACAGGAAGAATCAATATCATGAAAATTGCCCTACTGCCCAAAACAATTTATAGATTCAGTGCTTTTCTTATTAAACTATCATTAAGATTCTTCACATACTAGAAAATAAACTATTTTAAAATTCATCTAGAACAAAAAAAGGCCTGAATTAGCCAAGACAATTCTAAGCAAAAAGTCAAAGCTGGAGGTACTATGCTACCTGACTTCAAACTATACTACAGAGCTACAGTAATCAAAAAGCATGGTACTGGTACAAAACCTCACACACAGGCCAAAGTAACAGAATAGAGAACCCAGAAATAAATCTGCACACCAAAAAACTGTCTGATCTTTGACAAATCTGACAAAAACAAGCAATGGGGAAAGGATTTTCTATTCAATACATGTTGCTGGGATAACTGGATAGCCTTATACAGAAGATTAAAATTGGACTCCTTCCTCACACCATATATTAATACAAAAATTAACTCAATAAAAACTAAAGGCTTATACATAAAACCCAAAACTATAAAAACCATGGAAGACAACCTAGGTAATATCATCCATAGGAACATAAGGAAGGGCAAAGATTTCATGACAAAGACACCAAAAGCAATTGCAACAAAAGCAAGATAAACAACTAGTGGTATTTAAACTAATGAGCTTCTGCACAGCAAAGGAAAGTATTGACAGAATGAACAGACAACACAGAGAAGGGGAGAAAAATTTTGCAAAAAATGTATCTGACAAAGGTCTAATACCCAGCATCCATAAGAAACTTAAACAAATTTATAAGAAGAACAACCCTATTAAAAAGTAGGCAAAGGACATGAACAGACACTTTTCAAATGAAGACATACATACAGCCAATAATCAAATAAAAATGCTCAACACAGCTGATTATTAGAGAAATACAAATCAAATCCACAATGAGACAACATCTCATGACAGTCAGAATGGCTATTATTAAAAAGTCAAAATATAACAGATGCTGGAGAGGTTGTGGAGAAAAAGGAATACTTATACACTATTAGTGAGAGTATAAACTAGTTCAACCATTGTGGAAGACAGTCTGATGTTTCTTCAAAGACTAAAGACAGAAATATCATGTGACCCAGCAATTCCATTACTGGGTATATACCAAGAAGAATATAAATTGTTCTTTTATAAAGACACATGCACATGGATGCACAATAGGAAAGACATGGAATCAACCTAATTGCCCATCAGAGATAGACTGGATAAGGGAAGTGTGGTACATACACAGCATGGAATACTATACAGCCCTAAAAAGAATGAGATAATATTTCTTGCAGGAACATGGGTGGAGCTGGAGGCCATTATCCTTAGCAAACTAACACAGGAACAGAAAACTGAATGTTCTCACTTATAAGTGGAAGCTAATTGATGAGAAAACATGGACTCATAGAGGGGAACACCACACACTGGGGCCTACCTGAGAGTGGAAGATTGGAGGAGGGAGAGTATAAGGAAAAATAACTAATGGGCACTAGGCTTAATACTTGGATGACTAAAACAGAAAAAATGGCAAAATATTAACAGGTTTCAAAGGTATACAGTTTAATAATTCCTTTGGATTAAAATATCCAGGGAAATTAATTTATACTTAGGCAGCTAGATTTTATTCCAGTGATGCCTAATACTCTATTTTTTTCTTAACACTTCTTATAATTACCTTATTTTGACTCAATGCTAACTGTATTGTATGCATTTCCCAGGTAAGGAATTTGAAGCTAAGTGATTTATGTGATTATTAATTAAACCCAGACCTTGATAGAAGACCAGAATTCTTCTATTCTGTTATGACTACCTCAAAAAGCAAAATCCCTGAAACTATTGCTATATATATATGTGTGTATTTACACACACACACATACACACACACACATATTTACACATACGTATACATGTAGAGAGAGAGAGACAGAGAGACAGATGGAGAAAGTTCATTTCAGAAATTGAACTTCAGTATTACATAAAATATATTTCATATATCTATGTCAGAGTGACTATGCTGTAGAAACAAATATAATCCAAATTGGATTTTCAGAAAACTATAAAAAATGTTGCAAAACTTATACATATTAATTCACTGATAATCTGAGAATCATTTTTGGCTTCTCTCTTAAGGTAAGGAAGAAAAGAATAAGTAAAAATAAAGATCAGATGATATCCTACTGTTTTCATATCAGGCACTTCCATATATGTCATCAATTTCATAGTTACTACTTTTTAAGGTAAAGTACCCCCATTTTACAGATGAGGAAACTGAGAGTGAGAGGGAGTTTAGTTAGAAAGTATTAATTTGTTAAGTCTGGATTTAAAATTCTAATTTCAAAATCCTTGCTTCATTCATATTTGGAAATGGGTGAATTCTACTGAATAATCAGAGTAGGAATGAAAGAAAATGTAATTCAAATATTTTATTACATTTACACATTTTACAAAGTCTGAAATCAATGATTCTCAAAAGAGAAAAAAAAGTTAAAAAGATAAAATATACCTCATACGATGATTCAGAACTCGATTTTTAGCACAGCAGTTTTCTTCTGATATTTCTCATTGTATCTTGCTTTAGAATATACAATCCTTAAAATGTTTTATTTATATTTTAAAAGCAGGTATGTGAGCTCCTTATTTTTGTTCTATATCTCAAAAAGCAGCATTGCCTTAAATTATATCGGAAGACTTTGGATTTCTTCTATTTGTTTTATAATTAAATAATGAGGAAAATATATCCAGATTTTTAGAGTTTTCTCAATTATGACTTTGAAGAAAATATTCTTTTAACCTTCCACTGAAGGGAGGTAGATACAGAGCATGCTTCCTTCTGTCCCTGTGCCCCCATTACAATTTGGACTTGACCTTGGCTGACTCATTTTAGGGCATAAGAACGAACGTGTAGGATCATTTGATGAAAGGCAGAGTACTGTGATAAAGTCCACATGGGATAGAGATGGAAGGAGAGCTGACATTTGTACCGAACAATGATGATTAATAAAAACAGAATTGCTCCACTCCCTTCTTATGTTTTATTCTGTGTAAATATTCAAGGCTAGCACCAATAATCTTCTTAAATTTATTGTCTATTGACAGAAATATTGCAGATGCTTTCAACAAAAATGTAATTCATTACAGGGAAATTCTTATTATCCTTATGAAATGCTACATTATCAAAGAAATAAAGCTTAAAGAACATGTAACCTGAGATTTAATTTTATGGTGCAACCTCAGGGTAAGGTTGCAGGAATTAGCAAAATGTTGAAGGTTAAGCTGAGAATCATTTTTCACAAATATGTCAAGGACTGTGCCGGAGATATATTTAGAGAGGGTCCTTGTATCTTTAAACAAACACAATTAAAACATCTTTATTAAATTTGGATATTTGTGTGGAAGATGGAGATCTGAGTATAAACCAGAAGAGGAAATGACATTCTGAATTTTTTGACTTTCTAGAATGTGAGACTTGGTGAAATGTTCCCTATTTTGTTGAACCGATGATTAAGTCTCGATTTCTGCTGCCATGGCTACTTTTCAAAAGTTCATTGTAAAACCATTAGTTAGGTAAGGACAGGAATTGGCTCACATTTTCTCACTGAGTCATTCTGTCCACTTAATTTAGTACCACTTCTGGGTTGGGTGTGCTCTGGTGGGCATTAGTATTTAGTACAATGAAGCTCATTCTTTGTGCCCACTCCCATAGATTTTTCCACATGCCTCTCTCCCAGATCTCCAGTCTTGCTCTTCTAGCAAGGTCACTGACCAACCAGCTAAGCCATTTGAGCTATCTCAACAACAAATTAGACACCACACACAATCCTTGTCAGGGAATTGAGCATCAATAAATCAATGAGCTACCCATTCTGTTTTATGACCTGCTGTCTCTACTTCTTTTGAACCAGCACCCTTAGGATCCACTTGTAAGATTACCCTCTGGGTTTCTTAGCATACATGCTGGCCAGTCCTATAGCTCTTTTGGCAAATAATTACCTTCATATAACAGCTACTCCCCAGTTGAGTTTGTTGCACTATCATTCTGATTATGGGAACACTCCCCAGGATGTGAGATGGTGATAGATTCTTAGTAGTGTGAGCATTGTCCTGCTATGTGTTGGTCCCTTTGAGGCCTTTGCATAATCATCAAGCAAAGGGGAGGACTCTTTCTTCCAATAAGGGTGAGTGAACCACTTCTGCAACCCAGATTTGGAGGAAACTGGAGATGCAAGGTTCTTGAATGTGGAATATTTTCCATTCCAGTATGTCCATCTCTATTCTGAGGCTTCTTTCCTTCTCCATCAGCATCGTAACTTTGCCCTGTGAGGTTTCCCTAAGCTCATAATTGAACACTTCTGACGTTTAGCTGAACCCATCCTTTAGCTGTCTAATCTTCAGCTGTGTCTTTTCATCACCTCTTGGAGAGAGATCCTTTATAAGTGCTTCTAAGGAGTCTATCTCTCACACTGTGCTTTTCCTTATTGTTATATCCAACCCTGTTAATTTTTTTCATGGAATCCATAGTGCTTAGCTCTAGCCATACAATCCCATAATCAGTATGCTTTCTATTTCTAAATAGAAATAGAAATAGAGGTGAAAGCACCTCCCATTATACCAAAATATTGTACTAGCTAGTACTTCTCCTTTCACCTGTCCCCATCCCAGCCCACCACATGTAAAAATCCTAACAGTTACCCAGTTTTAGCATATTACGGACCATTAGACGATCAAAACTCCAACCATCATCAGGGATGGGCTCATAATTCCCATCCATCGAGAGAACTCAAATCCATAATCCCATCTATAATGTCTGCTACCTAGCACCATCTTATCAAATATGTTAGGAGTAGAGTCTGAATTGGTGAATCTTATTTAAATGATTCCAGTTTTTCTAGGAGTAGAGGCTGAATGAGTGAATCTTATTTAAATGATTCATTAGAGCAGTGCCCTCAGGAAAGGGGAATGAGGGAAGCAGAATAGGACACAGGAAAAAGTGAAACAATAATAATGTGGTCTTGGCAGGAGGTCAGCTTTAGTATGATAGTATGAGAAAATTATCGACGCTGGAGTACAAATAACACCACAAAATCAGTCTCACATTTTGTTCCCTCTAGGGATCAGCACAACCTTTCAGTAAAGGTCTAATTAGTAAATATTTTCCGCTTTTCATTCTATTTTGCGTCTGTTGCAATTGCTCTGCCATTGCCGTGTGAAAGACAACCTGTAAACAAATGAGCATGGCTGTGTTTCCATGAAACTTCATTCATAAAAACTAGCAGTGGACTGGATTTGAGCTACAAGCTAGTTGTTGTTTGCTGTAATCTGCTGTAGGAAAAACTGGCTTCCATTTGGCTGAAGAACAGCTCTAAACAAGAGTGTAATTGAGTTGTTATTGGCCAACATTCCCAGCAGATGATGGGTAATGGTACACTGGCAGTGAAGGGGATCTGGGTAGGATACCATCAGAATCCACCGTATGAGGAGAATCAGGTGACTTCTGGGAAGCAGTGACAACTGAACTGATTCTTGAAGAACTAAATAAGAGAAAACGTGAGCAAAGACATAAAGACAGGTTATAGTGCCATGTATGCGAAGAACTACAGTCAGTTTAGAATTAAATGTGAATGGTAGAAGATGAAGCTTGAGAAATAGATCAACAGGCTTTAAAGGGCAGTATATATTATTCTAGATATTTACCTTGTAGAAAAAGAAGAGGCACTGGGAATTTAAAGTAGAGAGGTGGGATGACTCCAGCAGTGAAGATGCAGAAGCCACAATCTTTTGTTGCTAACCCCATCTATTCATATAGGAATTTTTAATCATTTACTATCCATAGTAATTAATAAGACTTGCTTGTTTCCATTCCCTTTCAGAGCCAATGTGTGAAGACTTAGATCCAGACTTCATGTTGCCTGCCGACGGATGGTGGCATATATCCTCAAAGTGACTTTCCAACAGTGAAGAGAGATTTGCATCTTTGATCAATAACCTTTTTCCCCCCACTCTGGCCTCCTTTGGAATAGCAGCAGATGTTTGAAAGGTGTTTCTCTAGATGTCAGGGTAAACTTTATGAGCATGACATGTAGGCATTTGCTATTGCTAAATGAAGCCAACTGGTCTAGACATAACTCATACCTTGGTCTATTTAGTTCCATGCATTGGCCAATAACCAAATTCATTTTGTACCAAATCTCAGGAAACCATCTGTTCATTTCAGAGGTTGCTGTACTGTAAACATCCTCCTGTGATCTTTGTGAAAAACAAAATACCATCAAAGACACCTCCACCCTTTCTTTTTGTAGCTTCACTGCCTAAACCTGTCATTCTTAACTATTAAGACCAACGCTGACTGAGTAGTTACTAATAGCCTTTTAAGAATACTCTTCTGTGTTGTATATGTAGGCTGGTTTAGAGTGGCAAAATCCCAGAGGAAGGGAGAACAAATAATAGCTGTATTGATGTCTCAGCTTAAGGCGATAGTTGTTTGAACCAGGCCAGTCTCAGTGAGAGAATACTTAAGTCAAATCTCCAGCAAATAGATCATGCAGGTAACAATGGTAGCCTTGGAGAAGTAGGTCAGAGCGTACATTTTTTTCTCCTTTTTTGTATTTTCCCAATGTCTAAACATTTTTATTTATGTAATTTATTAATACAATTATTACCTTGTGCAATATAAGACAAACTTATCAGGGAATTGAGTGTTCATATATAATGGAATTCACTTCAATAATATTTTTTAGGCTGATACCTATCAGGATTATCAGTTGTCTAGTTTTTTAAAAGTCTATATGCACAAGCATGTGGAAATTGTGTGCACTAAAAAGTTATTAACATGCTCTAACATTTACGTAATACCTCTACTCCAGGAAAATAACTTCAGTTCTTTCTTTTGTATACTAGAATAGGAAAAAAAATTATTAGCTGTTTTTTCAGAGCCTGAACAAATATATGTCCTGTAAAATTCTGATGTATAATAACAACATGCTGTACACATATTAGTCCCCCAACCACCAAACTGTTTTTGTTTCTGAAATAACCATTGACAGTCTCTCCTTGAAGTAGGGCAGTACAGTGATATATTCAGAGGAAAGTGTTTTCAGTGACCAGGATCAAAGCATTCTCTAGGAGTTATGAACACTGTACTTGTGAATTTGTATTGTGTAGCAAGATCTCAAGGACCAAGTCAGAAAACTTTATAATATAGAGGATATAATAAGTTAAAATATTACAAAATATAACTAAAATTATATATATATATATTAATTTCTCTGGTTATCATAAAATACTGTAAGGCTATTTAGTGGTCAATGCAGGAAAGAAAATAAAATTGTTACTCTCATCTCTCAATTCAGCATTTGGTAATTTGAACTCTACTTCAGATTGAAAATCAAGGCAACACTTTTAACTCATTGTCAAAATGAAAAAAACTGCATGCACACAAAGCAGCAATCTCAATTTTTCCCCCAATATTCAGGTGGATTCCAGTCTTGAATAGCAACTGATTGCTAACTTATAAGAAAGCATAATACATTTGGAGCATACAGATCACTTCATAGTTCTTATTCGCAGGCAATCTTCCTTCTTAGCCTCCACCAATGTCCTAAGCTCATGGTCTTAAATTGCTTCTAAGAATATCTCATGCTTTCTCTCTGCCAAGCAACTAACTTACAGAGCCTATGGTGCTTGGTTTGGTGTTCCTTTATGACCTATTGTAATAGGATCAGTTACTTCTTTCCCTTTTTACCTATTTATATATCCCATTTCCATATGGAGTTATTTGGGTTTGAATATACATGTATTATATAAAACAGAATTAGTTATTGCTTTTGCCTATGTTTTCAATAAAACTGATAGTATGTAAAATAAATTTAGAAAGCATATGTGGCAGTGTAAGCCCAAATAAGAGGAATGAAAGCAGTTGTAGAAACACTATTTTAACAAAATTGTCTAAGAGGTCATCTGACATTTGAGGTAATGATACCTAAAAAAGAGAGAGGGTAGTCTGAGTCATTACTTGGCTAGAAACTATGTCAAGTTTAAGTGAGATGATAGATAAAGGAAAGAGTTAAGACTTTATTTCCTGACATTTGCTTCATAGGGTCAACATTTTTTAGCTGTCAGTTTTCTTTAAATTCTTTATCATTGTTTCATTTTCCTACTCAGGAACTAGGTGAAAACTATATTTTAGTAAATAAATCTTTTCAAACTCTTGCTCTGTCATATGACATTCATCTTCCCAGGTCTTCCCCAGAAAAATGTTAGCATACATTAATTCCAAGTATAAGCCTACTTCCTTTTCTCAGGATGGATATGGAATTTGTATTAGTTCGTTTTCACGCTGCTGATAAAGACATACCCAAGACTGGGCAATTTACAAAGGAAATAGTTTGAGAACTCACAGCTCCACGTGGCTGAGGAAGCCCTACAATCATGGCAGAAGGCAAGAAGGAGCAAGTTACATTTCACGTGGATGGTGGCAGGCAAAGAGATTTTGTGCAGGAAAACTCTCCCTTATAATGACCATCAGATCTCATGAGACTTACCATCACAAGAACAGCACAGGAAAGACTTGCCCCCCACACCCTTGATTCAATTATCTTCCACCACGTGCCTCTCACAACACACAGGAATTCAGGAAAAAATTTGTGTGCAGACACAGCCCAACAATATCATTCCATCCCTGGGCCCTCCCAAATCTCATGTCCTCACATTTCAAATCCAATCATGCCTTCCCAACAGTCCCCCAAAGTCTTAACTCATTTCAGCATTGACTCAAAAGTTTATAGTCCAAAGTTTCATCTGAGACAAGTTCTTTCCACCTATGAACCATAAAATCAAAAGCAAGTTAGTTACTTCCTAGATACAATGGGAATACAGGTATTGGGTCAATACACTCATTCCAAATGGGAGACATTGGCCAAAACAAAGGGGCTACAGGCCCCATGCAAGTCTGAAATCCAGTGAGGCAGTCAAATCTTAAATCTCCTTTAACCCCATGCCTCACATCCAGGACATGCTGATGCAAGAGGTGGGTTCCTATGGTTTTGGGCAGCTCTGCCCCTGTGGCTTTGCAGGGTATAGTCTCCCTCCTGGCTGCTTTCACAAGCTGGCATTGAGTGTCTGCAGCTTTTTCAGGTACACAGTGCCAGCTGTCAGTGGATCTACCATTCTGGGGTCTGGAGGATGGCTGCTCTCTTCTCACAGATCCACTAGGTAGGTACTCTGTGTGGGGGCTTTAACTCTACATTTCCCTTCTACACTGACATATCAGAGGCTGTCCATGAAAGCCCTGCTCCTGCAGCAAACTTTTGCCTGGGCATCCAGATGTTTCCATACATCTTTTGAAATCTAGGCAGAGGTTCCCCAATCTCAATCTTGACTTCTATACATACACAGGCTCAAGATCACATGGAAGCTGCCAATGCTTGGGGCTTCCACCCTCTGAATCAACAGCCCAAGCTGTATCTTGGCCCGTTTTAGTTATGGTTGAAGTGGCTGGGACACAGGGCACCAAGTCGCTAGACTGCATACAGCATGAGGACCCCAGGCCTGGCCCATGAAACCATAATTTTCCTAGGCTTCTGGGCCTATGATGGGAGGGGCTGCTGTGAAGGCCTCTGACATGCCCTGGAAATATTTTCCCCATTGTCTTGGGGATCAATATTTGGCTCCTCATTACCTATGCAAAATTCTATAGCTGGCTTCAATTTCTCCTCAGAAAATGGGTTTTTCTTTTCTATCACATTGTCAAGCTGCAAATTTTCTAAACATTTATGCTGTTTCCTTATAAAACTGAATCCCTTTGACAGCACCCAAGTCACTTATTGAATGCTTTGCTGCTTAGAAATTTCTTCCACCAGATACCCTAAATCACCTCTCTCAAGTTCAAAGTTCCATAGATCTCTAGGACAGGGGCAAAATGTTTGTTTTTTCTAAAACAAAACAAGAGTCACCTTTGCTCCAGTTCCCAACAAGTTCCTCATCCATCTGAGACCACTTCAGCCTGGACCTTATTGTCCATATCACTATCAGGATTTTGGTCAAAGCCATTCAGCAAGTCTCTAGGAAGTTTCAAACTTTCTCACATTTTACTGACTTCTTCTGAGTCCTCCAAACTGTTCAAACCCCTGCCTGTTATGTAGTTTCAAAGTCACTTCCATATTTTTGGGTATCTTTTCAGCAGCGTCCCACCCTACTGGTACCAATTTACTGTATTAGTTATTTTCATGCTGCTGATGAAGACATACCCAAGACTGGGCAATTTACAAAGACAAAAGGTTTAATGAAAAACTCACAGTTCCACGTGGGTGGGAAAGCCTCACAATCATGGCAGAAGACAAGGAAGAACAACTCACATCTTAAGTGACTGGTGGCAGGCAAAGAGAGCTTGAGCAGGAAAACTCCCCCTTATAATAACCATCAGATCTTGTGAGATTTACTCACTATCACAAGAATAGCATGGAAAAGACCTGCCCCCATGATTCAATTACCTTCCACCAGGTACCTCGCACATCATGTGGGAATTCAAGATGAGATTTGAGTAGGCACATAACCAAACCATATCAGATCTTCTAAATATTTAATTGGAAAATAGGTTATTAGAATAACTCCTGTATGGTCCATCTCAAAGTCAAAGCTTTGACACTGCAACTAGAAAAGAAGTAATATCGCTTCTCACCAAATATCTAACAAAAATAAATAAATAAATAAGTCAGAGGCCAGCTTCAAAGGTGTGTCAACATGTAGAGAGACAGATTTCTATATGCAGAATTTTTGGATCTAGATTGGAAAGTGCATCACTGCCTGCCTGCTCTAAAGGGAACAAGGTCAATGATAATGTAGCAGATGATTAGCTTAGATAATATCAGGCTTTAGTGTCCATATTTTGGATAAGCTAATAAGCTCTTAATCTTCTCCCTTCCAGGTGTCTGTCTGGATAGTATTATATGATATGCATAAGGGATTTGTTTATCTATCTATCTATCTATCTATCTATCTATCTATCTATGTATCATCTATCTATCAATCAGTCATCTATCTATCTATCTATCTATCTATCTAATAAGAAGGATGACTCTTGTCTTTGAAGGGGAGAGGAGGTGATACAAGAGAATGGCATGAGATCACTTTTCCATTGGCCTGAAAGGCTGGTTTTATGTCCTGTGGAGAGATAATTTAGTATGTATTCAGGAATACAACAAATTCCTGAATAAATTTACAGCATTGTAGATGCCACAGTATTTGAGATAGTTTAGGAGAAAATATTTCTTTTTAAACACTCATCCCTACTATGGACCAGAAAGAAACTTACTTGATAATGGCACCCTGAACATTCTAGGTCTGCCATTAACATTATTTTTGTAGATGACAGTGTTAGTGCAGGCAATGAATAGTTGTCTAACTAGGGCTCTTAAGGCATAACATATTCAGTGACTTGCAGAAATAAATGAGGGAGATTTGCAGGTTGGAAATCAGCCCCCTCAGGGCTAAGACTTATCCTGTCAGACCTTAGTATGCACATGGCCTATTTGTACCCACAGGTTGGTAAGACCTAGGGAAACATGGGTTACAAAAATTATGACAATGAGCTGTCTTACAGAACAAAACATTTTATGAAGAGAAAGGCCATTCTTCAATTGAAAGTCTCTTTCATATACGAACTCATTTATTTTTGTTTTCTTGATTTCCTGCATATTTCTTCTTTTCTATCATGATCTGGTCTGGCTACTCCCTTTTAACAGTTTCCCCAAATTTAATTCATTTTACTTTTTAAAACGTCTTTTTCTTGAATAAATGAGGTAAGAACAAAAATGAAATAAACAAATAAACAAAGATATACCAACACACTTAAAAACAATACTGCCAACTTCTATGATTTCTACCATTCATGATGCGTTCCTATTTATTTACACTTCAATGTTGTGTCTCTTCATTCCGACACTCAATTCTACTGCTTGTTTTCCTTTCAATTACTTCTTAAGGCCCAGACTGATAAAGAGAAGGAAGAAAAGACATATGGCTCCTATTAAAACTCAGTCTATTATCCCAGAGTAATCTCTACAAAAAAGTAATAGGGCTGAGTGATGTGGCTCACGCCTGTTTTATCTCGGCATTTTGGGAGGCCGATGTGCGTGTATCACAAGGTCAGGAGTTTGAGATCAGCCTGGCCAATATGGTAAAACCCTGTCTCCTCTAAGAATACAAAAAAAAAAAAAAAAAAAAAAAAAACATAGCCAGGCATGGTGGCACATCCCTGTAATCCCAGCAATCCCAGCTACTCAAGAGGCTGAGGCAGGAGAATTGCAGAGGTTGTAGGGCGTCAAGATCGTGCCACTACACTCCATCCTGGACAACAGAACAAGACTGTACATCAAAAAAAAAAAAGTAATGGGAAGAATATTAGTCAATTGATTAAAATCCATATTTTAATTTAATTCTAACTACAACCACTTACAGACCTTATAAGTGGCCTCCACATAGACCTATATATTCATCGACAAGCCACCTAAATATAAAAATATGTGATTGCTGTGCAAATATTAAATTAGGATGAATAATTTAAGACTTAGCGTGTTGCTTCTGAAAAGTTGCCAGTGATAGGTCAGGTACTCCTTCTTAATTAAAATATTGATTGGAATATCATATTTACTTATGGATTTTATGAGAAAAGTAAAAACAAGAATGTGGTTTTCTGAATTTAGTTCATAATATTAAGTCTGTTTAGTCTGAAACAGATAAAAGCTGAGACATGCTTTAATAATAGTCCTTAAGTATAACTTATCTTTTTCTTCTAGCAGAAATAACGGTTTTTGTTTTCCTTTATACACCTAACACTTTACAAAACTGTTGCAAACCTGATAAATTACATATTGAACATCTACATAATGCTTGAAAATTTTTAGTTGCCTTAGCTGGAGGTCTTAAATACATATATGAATACTTTAAATTGCCTTTTTTATATGAAACAAATCGTCTTTCTCATTCTGTTTTTAGTATTCCCAATTGTATTACTGTATTATTTGGCAATATTATTTGGCAAATAATTGTATTATTTGGCAATTTTATAGACACACACGTGTGTGTATGTGTGTGTGTGTGTATGTGTATGTGTGTGTGTGTGCGTGTGTGTGTGTGTGTGTGTGTGTGTGTGTGTATTTTTGAGCGGTGCTTTTCAAAAGAAGTTTTGATGACAATGGAAATATTTTGTATATGCGCTATCCAGGGTAGTAGCCACTTAGCTATATGTGGCTATGGAGCACTCGAAATGTGGCTAGTTCAGGTAAAAAATACAATTTTAATTGTTATTTTAACTAAATTCAATGTAAATAGCCACACGTGGCTAGTAACTACCACATTGAAGATTGCAGCTTTACAGCATGAATTTAGATTTTGATTATGTGTAAGTGTCATTGACATAACTGGTTTTATTCAAGTGATATTTAAACTTTAACTTTGGAATAGAAAGCAAGCAGAAATAACCTTTAGTGTCAGGTTCTGAACTCTCCTATAACACAGATTCACTAATACTTTTTGTCCATAAGGAATATCAGCAGTTTCCTTTCTATTTTTAGATTCAAAGTGAAGAACTTAACTGTCTATGGGAAATTACAAATTCTAAAATGTTCTGAAGTTTATTGAAGGGAGTAAGATTTCCAGGTGCTGTTTAAAATGAAAAAGTAAAGCTTACCTAATTCTTTGCCCATTAGTTTGGAATGTGGAATGGTGAGGTTTATGGAGCAGCTCTCCTGCTTCAGCTGTAGAGATGATCCCCTCTCCCCAGCTGTTAGAGAAATCGCTCCCCCTCCACTCACCTTATAAACACAATCTATTGGCTGAGCACAATTCATTTCTCCTGGGATATAGAATGATTCTAAAGGATCTGCTTTATATTTTTCTTTCTGTTTCTGGAAAAGTTGTACTCAGAGAATCAAAGAGACTAACCCATGATAGAGCTAGAATAGAGAGAAATCAAAGAGCATTCTTCAAGTTCCAGTAGGAAATGTGTTCATCCCTTTCTACCCTTTCCACACATACATCTTTCCTATGGTGGTGGGAAAATTGACACAGGATTCACTTTCAAAACATTGCATTCCTTACTCAAGAAGCTGATTCTTTCTTTATGCTTTAAAAGTCCTGAAATTTTCCCTGTGGTGTTAGAAGTTAGTCACTGTTCATTGGAATGTACTCCAGAGCTTAATGATTAGAATTTTGTGTTTTCTTTCTGTCATTCTGGGCTTACAGCAAAGTACCCTGGATAAATGTTGACTCAGCTATACCCACTCCTTAAATTAAAGTGCTTTACTTTCTGTGTCCCAACTTTTTAAAGCAAATACAGGAAACAACACGAGTGAAACAATTTCTGCATGTGCCATGGTTTCAAAATCAATAGCACTTCAATTGCCAAATGGGTTCTTTAAACTTTAATGAAGAATGGATTAGTTGGTAGAATGGGAGAAATTCAAGCCTATCACCAGTTATAGTAAAGAGTCCTTGTAATATTTCTTGAAACCTATAAAGTAACTTTTTTTGGTGTCCAGGGTTTTAATATCCCACATTTTTACATGAGAGGTATCTAAATTATTTCAAAGGAAAAGGCTGTCTTTTCATGATCACATACAACTCATTACAACGGAAATTTACAAACATTGCTGCAGTCACTTCTTCTGCCAGAGACTGTTGAAAAGAAAATTAGATTATATTTTGAGTGAGTAGGACCTCAATGACACTTTATCTCCCTGATATCATCTCTCATTGTCTTAAAACTACTTAAACTAGCACCAGACACACAATGAAAATTAACATTTATATAGTAAACACTAAGATAATTCTATAAGGAAACTCCTGCCTATACAGTCTTAGAACAGATTTAGTTGCATAAACAAATTAGCCTACAGTCAACAATAGTTTATTGTACATTTTAAAATAACTAGGGGAGTATATTTGAGATGTTTGTAACACACAAACAATGATAAATGCTTGAAGTGCTGGAAATTCAGCTTACCTTGATATGATTACTATGTATTGTATGCCTGCATCAGAGTATCTCATATACCCCATAAATACATACAACTAAGATATACTTGTAAGAATTAAAGATTAAAAAAGAAAAAAATCCTGAAAACCAGGTATGAGTTCAATATTCTACTGTTTACATTTGAATCTAATTGAAATTTTTAAATTTTTTATCTCCAACATGCCAGTCAACTACATATATATAAATATATATATATGCATAATTATTTTATACACGTACTTGATGAAATAAGGATATCACATTAAATCAACAGAACTCCCTTACAGTTAATTTCTGGTCACCAAGACATAATCTGATTTATTCAAAGGAATTTCTGTAAGTGAAGTTTTCACAAACAAGTAAAGAAAGAGTTGTCATTTCTGGCTCTGTTCATGTGATTTCCATTTATTTATTCATTGGACTGATATTTAAATGGCACATTCTACAAGGCAGATATTCTCCCAATATTGTGAAAAAGGAGACAAACATATCTGATCTCATGGATATTCCATTCTAAGGGGAGGTATAAACAATTATATAAATAAAATCTATAACATATCAGTCAGTCAGGATTACTGCCATGAAGGAAAAAGGAGCAAGGTAGAAGGTAAGGATATCATTAGAGTCGTGGTGGGTGGCTGCAATTTTAAATATGGTAACCAAAAAATTCCTCCTTGTGAAAGTGGCATTTAGGATGTGCACAAAGAGAGGATGGGAGTCTTCCAGACATCTGAAGAGAGACTATTCCAGATAGAAAATGGCAATTGCAAAGCTCTCAAATGGAAGGCTGATATGGATACAGAACAGCAAGAGGACCCATGTGGCTGGAGTTGACTGAGCAAGAAAGATGGGATTAGGTGGTGATGTCCCAGAGATGAATAGTTTATAGGTAGAGGGCAGAGTTTATGCTTAGAGAGCCTTTGACCTTTAATCTGAGCCAGATGGTGAGACATGGAAGGATTTTGAGCAGAGTAGAGCCATGACTTGACTTCTGTTCTAATAAACTAACTTTATATGCTGTGTTAGTAATAGGCGGTTAGAGAACCAAGGCAGAAACCACTGCTATAAAAACCTAACAAGAGATAACAGTTTTTTTGAACCCACATTATAGTTTATAAAAGTTGTGAAATTCTGGATATATTTTGAAAATAGAGAAAACTTAAGCAGCAGATACATTTAAAGTGGGGTATTAGCCACGGAGCTAATCTAATGTTTTTCTGACCTTTATCTATGCAGTGCTTCTCAGACTGTCAAGTGGAGATGGTAGGTAGGAATTTAAATATATGAATCTGTAGTCAGAGAAGAATTCTAGGCTGGAGATTTAAATTGGGAGTCATCCATTTATTTCAATTCATGAGATTGAATAAAGAGCTCTCTGAGCTAATGCTTGTAGGTAGCAAAGAGGGAAGGATCAAGAATGATCTGTGCGTCGCTTAAACTTTTAAAACTTCAGAAAATCAGAAAACAAAAACAAATGCAACAGAGAAGGAACAATCAGCTCAGTAGAGTCTATTGAACTGAAGGGTAGTAAAGAAGGTGTTTCAAAAAGAGGGGAGTGATCAACTGTGTTAAATCCACTGATAAATCAAGTACTGAGGATTGAGAACCAACCTTTAAAATTAGCAGCTCATTAGAGACACTGACAATTGCAGGCTTGGTGAAGTCTGGTGTTGAAAGTTCATTAGAATATTAAAGGGAGCAGAGAAACTGGATGGTAGCTGTTGTGGCTTGTTGGATCAAGAGGTTTGGGGGTTTGTTTTTAACAGTGAGAAAAAGAGTAGAATGGCTGAAGAAATTTCTGAAAATATTAAAAACTGACATCTCGTGCATAAATGGAGGGGTCGGGCTTAGATAAGAGCAAGTACAGAGCATGTGTGATCACAGGAGGGAAAGCCAATGCATGGGCCTCAAATCCAATGGAAGGAGCTGAGAACAATGTTCTGTTTGCTTATTTTTCCTCAGTGAAGATGGAATTACATTTCTCAGCTAATGAAAACAAGAGCAGGAGCTGGAAATTAAAAAAAAAAATTATGCAAGGCAAAATCTTTATGATGTTGCTTGGATTTCCCCTGTAAATGAATTTCAAGAAACACTATTGATTCCTCTTAAACGTTTTGAAGTTTAACATACTTTGAATATTTAGCATTAGAAGTTTAAATGTGGCAAAAGATAACTTTTGACATATTAACATGTATAAAGTTTTTCATCACTTTAAAACTACATTCAATGGAATCTGAATAATATAGCTATTCTGAACTCTTCACTCACCACTTAAAAATAGTGTGTATTTTATGTCTATAATAAATGTTAACATTGCTGATAAAGAAAAGATTATAAATACTATATGTAAATAATCTTTTCTCTATTAGAAATGTTAACATCATTTTCTTTTCTCCTTGAAATGAAACTCTGAAAGTTTAACCTAAGGAGATATACTAAGGCTTGAAAATATTTTGTTTCTCATGCTCTTATACTTTTCTATAAGAAAACTAAGTAAACAAATAGAAATGTTTTTAAAAATCTTACTGTGCTATAACTCGAGTATAAACATTCCCCTGGAATGAAAGAACTTTACAAGTATTCCTACTCAATTGTTAAATGCAATAGTAAATTACGTAATTATGGTATATAGTTACAGTATATTACATAGCTATCAAACAGTATATCACAAGAGATAAAAATCATAAGAGGTTTACTGGGGGTAAAGTGGGGTTGGGGCTAATAGCTAACTAACACCTGTGAAAACTAAAAGGGAGAAGAAGGAGCATTGGGTAGGAGATCCTCAGACCACAGTGTATATCTGACAAAGTGTTGCCAACCCAATGGGAATAGAGTAAAAATTTCCCATAAGAGAAGGACTGCACTGAGCAGCAAAGGCCAAGTCCCAGTAACCAACTCTTTCTCAGTCATAGGCTGAGGGCTGCCCAGGATAAGCACGGTCTTTGCCGACCATAAAGCATCAGCTCCTAAAGGCACTGGCTGAATAATAGCTGCAAGTTGTGCAGCTCAACAGCAAATTCCTCCACGAAGAGAGATCCAAACAGCACTTTTCCATCACTACTGCAGACATACAAACTAAAATATTGCTGAAAATGTGTTTGTAATAAAATGGACAGGCTTTTTGTTTCAAAGCCAATGTACTATCTGTGGATAAATATTACTTTATTATTGGAATGATTTAGGTTTCAGTATCCATCACATTTTTATGCTTGTAAACTTTAAGAAACCATGTTCACATAAATAAGTGTATTTGTACCTCCTTTAAAATATGTATCAAACATCAAATAATTTCAAATAACTGAGAATTATATCTAAAAATCTATCTGTTGACAACTCCATTAGGCTTTCCTTTAATTTTGTTGTAATTAAAAGGATTGGAAAAAAATCCATGTTGCAATTTCTTTTTCCCAAATCATTAGCATCATTCGCATTCTCAGTGTCTAGGAAATAATCTAAACATGTTTCACCAAGATTTATCAAATAGCAATTAATTAGGTCTGTTTTTTTCTTTTCATCTAGACTTGCCATATTGAATCTAAATCATCAGAAAAAAAATTGAAAAATTCAAAATACTTCTATTGTAGTCACCCATTTGCTAACTTAATAACTTTCTTTTCTTTCCATTTTTGTGTTTTTGTTTTTAAGAGAGATGCTCTGTCACTCAGGCACTAGAGTGCGGTAGCGTGACCACTGCCCACTGAAGCCTGGAACTCCTGGAATCAAGCCATCCTTCTGTGTCTGCCTTCACCTACCAAGTAGCTGGGACAACAGGTACAGGCCACCACACCTGGCTGACAGTAAACTTTCAATACAATGTTTCTTTTAAACATGCATTTCAAACATATTTTCATTAAAACTTTAGAGCTATAGCTTTAGCTCATTTAGTTCATGAAACACAATCAAGGAATCTAATTGGAAATAAAAGTTTTCATTTTCTAACTAAGTACATAGCTTTTTCAGGAAAATTTGACTTCATTTTTCAATTCAAACAATACATATTTTTTTTTTTTTGAAATGGAGTCTTGCTCTGTCTCCCAGGCTGGAGTGTAGTGGTACGATCTCGGCTCAATGCAACCTCCGCCTCCTGGGTTCAAGCAATTCTCCTGCCTCAGCCTCCTGAGTAGCTGGGATTACGGGCATGCACCACCACACTCGGCTAATTTTTGTATTCTTAGTAGAGATGGGGTTTCACCGTGTTGGCCAGGCTGGTCTCAAACTCTTGGCCTTGTGAGCCGCCTGCCTTGGCCTCTCAAAGTGCTAGGATTACAGGCATGAGACACCACGCCCAGTTCTCAAACAGTACTTTTAATGCATATTCTTGTGACATCCATTATTTCAGTCTGAGTTCTAGTTCTATGAAAAATAAATATAAAGCATAGGTGCTTGCCATAAATTTATTCTTTGGAGGAACAAGGCACTGCCACCTTCAGTTTCTTACAAAATTGTCTAATTCAGTCTCAAGAGACTGTCCCTCAGGAGCAATTCTCTTTGACAATAGCAAGGAGGGAAAGAGGTGAGATATTGAAATAAAAATTGCCAGTACTTCTACCACAATATTTATAACACATTACTGTCTGATTTTAGAATATGTCACTGTTAGCCAAAGTTTACTGTTTCTAACGCTATATATTGTCCTTAGAATAAAGTCGAAAAAGATCAACACATGTATCCCAACAAGGTGCCTTGGTCATAGGAGGCTTCTTGTGACCAAGATTTTAAATTCTAAAATCGTCACTTAGTTTGGTGTCCACAGTTTTATCTATGGAGTAAAGCACCATGGTAAGATTTAGAATGGTTGTAAGAGGGACCTTTTATCAAGTGATAGAAGATACATGTGAGTTGGAATAGAAAAGGAAAACCTGCCTACTGCTTACATGATAACCATGTCCTTAGATCATTTTAAGGAGGATTACACATGGAAGATATGTATCTGTAATTGTTCTGTTTGGATCTATCAATGACATGGAAAAGCTTTGTGTACTATTTGGGATATATATTGGTCTAGAAGACAGGGTGAATGAATACTTTAGAGTCCTTTTTCTCAATTAACAAGGGTTTTATGTGCTCCCCCACCACACCCTCCATCAAGGATATGTTTGGCAATGTCTACAGACACTTTGGTTTTGAAAGCCAGGGATGCTACCAAACATCCTACAGTGCACAGAACAATCCCAACAACAAAGAAATATTTAATCCAAAATGTCAATAGTGCCAAGATCGAGAAACCCTATTTTAGAGCCTCATCAATGGAAGTGAGGCTCATATACCAGCCTCATCAATATCACCTGGAAATGTGTCAGAAATGCAATATGTGCAGTTCCATATTATTCGTGCTCATATTAAAGTTTGCAGACTTTACTAGGCAAATGCAGCAGGATTTCCAGTGGCAGCAACAGTCCACTTTGCACCCATGTCCATTGTACAATGAGAAATTTTTTTTATACTCTTAAAAATTTTATTTTCCTTCTTTCAGATTTGTAGAAAATGTGACCAAAATATTTTTGTATTTACTAACGAAAAGTATTGTTCTCATGAATCTTTAAACAACAATAATGAATTAGTTATAAAACAAAGCCCTTTTGAAAGGACAAATTACATTTAAGATAAAGACATCCATTATAACATAGAAAAATAGTAACCTTTTGTTGGCTTTTCATTTAAAGACCACATTGAATTTAAATGTTTTAGGCTACTCAAAAAGACAAAACACATCTGCTAACACATCTGCCTCATATCCAATTTACATGTAAAAATTGCTACTATCCCCATTTTGTTTTGGGTGGTTTGTTTTCTCACAATTCAACACAAGTTCTCATGCTACGATACTTTTTTTTTTGGCATTTTAATTTAGAATCTTTCAACTAACGCAGATGAAGAGGGATAAAGCACATAACAATTATCAAACTA
Organism: Cacajao melanocephalus; assembly: GCA_963573385.1. Classification (NCBI taxonomy): domain Eukaryota; kingdom Metazoa; phylum Chordata; class Mammalia; order Primates; family Pitheciidae; genus Cacajao; species Cacajao melanocephalus. The sequence goes on from CAUYLG010037491.1 coordinate 86,071, forward strand.
AAATATTGCACAAATCATAAGATAAAATACTAGTTAAAGCTAAATCTATAACAACTCATTTTGCCCTCTTCCAAACTATTATCTGCTGATAAAAGTCATTAGGACTATTTCCGGTTAATATAATGGCAATTGAATAAGTATAATTTCTTTTCAATATAATGAGCTCTGTATTCTATGAAGGTATTAGCATCCTAGCTTTTTCCAGAAATGTCTAATATACTTAAAGGGTCTTTACTTTTTAAGACAATTTGGTATAGTAGAGAATATTATATTTCAGTGAAAACTATGATGTCTTGAAAAAAGTTGAATCTGTTCCAGTTATTGAAAGTTTTCTTTCTTGCTTAAATGCTATAGCTACCAGCATTAAAGCTTAATTTCTTTAACAGAATTCCATGGGGATAAAGTAAATGTTAAATCCATTTAGAATTATTTTTTGTAAAAATATTCCACACCATAAAATTTTAAAAACTCATTTTAAATTATCTTTATTATCTACCTTATCATATTCTTATTCAAGACCTTCATTGATCACCTTATGCCTCAGTTGTTGTAATAAATTGATAACTGCTTTCTCTAATTTTGGGTCCTTCTGCTGCCAACTCTTTTGTGTACCTTAGCATGACTTGAAACATGATACTACTCTTCTAAGAACACATGTGTACCCTTCCTTAAATCAGTCTAAGGATGTACCTGCCATGTAGGCTTCTCTCTGACTCTTAAGTTCTCCACTGTGTAGCTGCAACATATTCATCTAGCTTAATTCACATTAACTGTCCCTATCCTTGTTTGAAACATGTCATCTGGTTTTGTCCCCCATACATATCATATCAATTTATCTATAACCTTGTTCCTAGTCTTCTCACCGTCTCTTACTCTGGAATACTCTGGCTTCTTCCATTAGATGGTCTAAATCATAATCATCACTAAAAGACTGGCTCATAGCCCATGTCCCCCATGAAACCTTGGCTCATAATAGCATTCACCTTTTGTAACCTTTTTTTAGCAGTAAATATATTACCAAATATATTGCATAATGGAAAAAAAGGTTTTTTACTATTTCATTTTGTTAGTCAACATGGTACAACTACAGTTAAGTGTATAGCCTCTAGTTACATCTACTGTAAAATATTGTTTTTATCAATCATTAATCTAGCAAAACCCTAAAGTAAATTAAATTTTTTACAATAAATTTTTTTTTATTTTTGTGACTGTACCTGACTGGTAGGCTCATTGTGAGTAATAATAACTTGCTGTATGAAAGGTGTTTGTCAGAGCAGTAAGCAGTCAACACAAATTTGATATCTATCATTATCATCATCACTATCATTATAACCATCATCATTGTCTCTCCGATAGGATATAATCTCATCAAATGCAGAGGTCAATTTTTATACTTGAACTGGTATTTTATGGACATAAATGCTGAGCACATTGTGGGCTCCTATGAATACTCAATTATTGATTTATTTTATTCTTATTTGCTTCTACTGCCTAGTCTACTCTGAAATTGTCCTACTCTACTCACCTCATATTAGGTCCCATTATTTTGTATCATAAAATTTCCAATATCTGCTTTCCCTTGAGGACAATGGGCATTTTTATTAGAAAAATATTGTAAGCCAGACACTCTGCATATATCTCATTAGGTCAGTTCTTCTACAGACAGGTATCGGTCTCAAGCATCATCTTAATCCCTATAGAACAAAATCTGTTTGCAACAAGCTTCAGAGCATGGCAACAATTTATTCTTGGCATATTTTATTTTAAGATTATAATAAGTATTGTAATCAGTTCTCTAGGGATTCATTTAACTAAATAATGCAGATAAATTAATTACCAGTATTTGCCTTGATTGATTTTCACCTTGTTCTATAAAATGAAGAGAATATCACCTGGTTTTAGATTTGAAGGAACTTCTTAGAGGCTATCTGGTGCAACTCTAGCCCTTTACAGGTGTGGAAGCTGATTATATAATTTATTTTTCTGAGTCTCAAATTCACCCGATGGCTTTTGACTCCAGAGTATGTTTATTCTGATTGATTTCCAAGTTATATACTGGTAGAGCAAAATAGTTTAACAACTAAATTTATAATTCCTCTTGACCACATATTATTCTCTGAATTTGATTAAGTCTGAAAAGGTAACCCAATTGTCAGTGTTATATCTCCTTTAAGCTAAGGTTTGTTTTTGCCTAAGCTGGTTGATGAGCCAGCTGGCGTGGTGAAATGTGCATACAAGAAATTTTATGTGACAGAAAAACAAAATACATTATAGAAGGCCAATAGATTGAAACTCATAATAACTTCCCAGTTAAGAAAGAATGGATCTGCTCCCTTAGACACACACACACAGACACACACAAACACACAAAATTGGAATTAGGATTGTTGTAGAAATCAGTGAAGATTGGTATTCTAGTTAGGTTATTGTTATAGTAGGGGAACAAAGTTACATATAATTTGAGTAAAATGATGGAGGCTAGTAAAGAGAAGTTATTGAATGTATATGTGAGCAAATAAAGCAAACAACTGTAATTAGAAACCAGGAATCTGTTGCTGCCAATCATCATTGAGGACTGATTGTAGTTTTGGAAAAGGAAATGAACTCATGTAATTCTAGGAACATCGCCAAAAGAAATTAAGGATCTTCACTTCAGAGTTCATCAAGAATGTTATTCTGCCCTTCATCCTCGCTACCAAAATTTGTGTTAGTCAGGATTTTACAGAGAAGAGAAAAAATAGGATATATGTGAGTGTATGTGTGTGTAAGTATAGAAGATTTACTTTAATAAATTGGCTCATGTGATTTTGGAGGTTTGGCAATTCCAAAACCTGATGGTGTAGGCTGGCAAGCTGGAGTAGAGTCCACAGGCCAGGTGATATAGAATTTCCTTTGGCTTGAGGAGGTAGCCTATTGTTCTATGCAAGCCTTCATCTGATTAGTTGAGGCTGACCCACATTTTGAAGGGTAATCTGCTTGACTCAAAATCCAGGGATTTAAATGAAAACCTCAACTAAAAGCACCTTCACAGAAACATCCAGAATAATGTTTGATTAAATATCTTGGCAGTGTCACCAAGCCAAGTTGACACATAAAATTAACCATCACAGAAACAAACCAATGTACTTCCAGGAGCACTGTCAAAAGAAACTGAAGATCTTCACTTCAGGGTTCATCAAGAATGTGATTTAGACCTTCTGATTACTTCTGTTCCCTGCCCCTGCATAATATGCATATTGTTTTATTTTTCAGTCATTTTATTTTTCTCTTGTACACATTTTTTTTCTTATCAGGATGATCTTAATAAGAATTAGAAAAATGATTCAATTTTTAAGTAAATGAACTATATAATTTATCACCTAGTAGTAAAGTCAGTTTTGAAAAGAAATGTCCTGTCCACCTATGTCCTTATCATGGCTAAAAATGTGGCCAGCAGAGGTCTGACTGAACTCAATGGCCTGCTGCACCCAAATCCCATGATCCCATAGACTCATCTTATTTCCTCATGTTTTCTAAGTCCTCATAACTGGCTGATTAGGCCATCCCATGACTGTGTAGCTACTCACCCCTCCTTTCTTGTTAGTTTCAGTTTCTACCACTAGTTGTTCCACTGTCTGTATTTTTAGGTCAAAATCCTGAGAGAAAATTTAGTCAACTTTACTGTTTAAAGTTTTGTCATAGCATTGGGTGCTTTAGTGTGAACTAGGGTCAGAAGCTAGAAGTGGAGCTACTTAGTTTTTCTGAAGAAGATATTTGGGTCTATAACTAAATTTCCCATAACAAAAGTTTTAATGTCAATACTGATCCATATAAAATACACGGAACTTCTTTGGGACTGCTTTACTAAAGAAGAGAAAAAAATCCTCTTCACTTGCTTGAGAAACTTTCTTAAACCTAATGAAAAAGATTACTTTTCTTTATTTATAGGGACCATACTCATCTTCCCAGTATTGTTTCAATTTTAGTAGATGTGCTATCAAAGCAAGCACAGAAGACTTTCTTGAGATTCCAGATGCCAGAACTCATCAAAATCAAATCAAAAATGTACATTTAAATTGATAAAAAGTGTGAGTCCTCAGTTAACTTCAGAGCCTTTTATTACGAGGAGATTCTGCTTTGGCATACAGTAACTAAAGCTGTTCCTTTAGTGAAGTTATAACTAGGAGAGTCCCTAAATGGACTGTGGACTGCCATGAGATGTGAATAACTTAGCAGTTCTAGAGATAGATGTAGAAAAATAATTATTTTTGTTAATCCATCAGTCATAGCACAATACTTCTGACACCAGGTGTGTAGGTTTCTTCCCCAGATGTGTGTGTTATTTTCACCCCACACAACACAAGCAATTCTCCTGCAATGATTCCTTTCACCAGCTAGATGTTCTCTAACTGATTTACAGCATCACATCCCACAATGTGAAGAGCTCAGTCTCATACGAATGCCCCCACTTCAGATGCCAGTTGCAAGCATGGGTTATGACATATGCTTCTAACCAGCCAGATTTGATTAATTTGCTAGAGTGGCTCATGGAACTCAAGGAAACGCTACTTTTATTGGTTTATTGTAAAGGATATTACAAAGATACAGACATACAGACGAGGAGCCAGATGGAAGAGATGCATAGGGAGAGGTATGAGAGAAAGGGCTCAGAGTTTCTGTGTCCTCTCCAGGAGCACCACCTTCCAGGAACCTCCACATGTTCTGCCATTCAAAAGCTCTGTGAACTCCGTCTTTTGGGGTTTCATGGACACTCTATTAAGTAGGCACAGTGGATTAACTCATTGGTCATTGGTTTACTTGTTCAAACTTCAGTCCCTCTCCCCTCCCACGAAGTTGGGGAATGGACTGAAAGTTCCAACCTTCTCATCACATGGTTGGTTCCCCTGGCAGACAGCCCCCATTATGAGGTCATCTAGGGGCTCCCAGTTCCCAGTTATCTCATTAGCATACAAAAGATTCTCATCACTCCAGAGGGTCTAAGCATTTTTAGGAACTATATGCCAGGAAATGGAAATGAAGACCAAATATATATTTCACAATATTACATTGGTAAAATAAATAAAACTTATTTCCTGGGATATCAGTAAACATAAATGATAACTTGAATGAAGTTAGCATACAATTCTAGACAGTCCAGCATCAGTTATAAGTAAGTCATATGATACATGGTTGTTTAGGGCTAAAGTACTATTTAAGTGGATTTTTGAAAATACAATTACATCTTCCTTTTACTGAAATTCTACTTTTTATATATTTACTTTTATTCCAGATGATATTCATCACTGTGTGCCAGATGGATAATAAACAGTGTTAAAAAGTAAACTGAGACACAATAAAATAGTAAGGAGTTTATTTGAGTAAGAAGCAATTCATGAATTGGGGCAGCTCCAAACCAGAAGTGGTTCAGGAGTACCACCAAGGGAATGCAAGCAGCAGGCTTTTATAGGATGGACACAGAAGTAAAGCAAAGAGAATATTTGATTGGTTACAGTTATAAAATTGCCTTATTTGGTCTGCCCCATTGAAACGTCCTGGTTATATAATTATGGTTGTTGGCTACTTCTGATTGGTTGAGTTTATGTTCTGTTTTTCTTTAATATAGGCATTTACAAGAAAAAACTCAAGTTAAGTTTTGCTTATGTTTGCAAGTCAAGCAATATTTAGGTCACTTATGAAACCTGTTTTTGTCTGCTTAGGAATTCTTCAAACCTGGTCTCTGTTTTAATTTGCCTTAACAACAATAGTATGTTATTATCACCTATACCCCTTCTAATCTTCAAAACTACTTCAAAATGTTGGACGTATTCCCATTTTATAGAGGAAGGAAATGAAAATCTGCTAATTAAATTCTCGCAATGTGGAAATAATATCCAGGCTCAAATCTAACTTTCAATTTATGTTGTTTCACTAAATTATGTCGCTCTCTTTTTTCCATGTATTTAGAATAAAAAAAAGAAAAAGTTAAAATATTTTTGATCAACTGACACTTGTGGCATAGAGGATGCATCAATTGCAGACTTTGGGTTGATCATAAAATTACTTACCTTTCAGTTTCCCTTCCAAGTAGGAAAAAAAAAACACTTCATTTACCCTCCTACCATTATCAGGTACTTCAAGTCTAAAGGAATGTGGTTAACATGCATTTGCTGAATAAAACATTTGATTGGCTGTCTGCTGTTCACAAGGACCTTGAAGAAAGTTATTTGGTGGAAAATGCCTTAAATGAATTCAGGAACTTCAATATGAAGGAAGGATGCAAAAAAAAAAAAAAAAAAAAAAGTAATGAAAATAACGCTCTAAAGGCTTTTCTAAGACTGACTAGGCTTTTCCATTTGTGTACTATGTAAGATTTTACTAGAATGTTCAAAATTAAACCACATTAAAGCAATCAAAGCACTCTTAGAATTTACTCCATAATAATGATTGAAACTTGAAGATACAGCTGGTTTTGGTTAAAAACTGGCTCTTGAAAATTATTTGAAGTAAATGAAATGTTTAAAAAAATCTTTTTTTTAATTGTCCGTATTTTAGAACATTAACATAATGTGTGATCAAGTGGGACATGTGACACATAATAAATTGCTACAGTTTTAAAATTCAGTATCCCTTTGAATACACAGATATTGAAATGTCTGACAATTTGGTAAAGCTGTTTTATATCAATCAATTATTGCCAGACCTTGCTTTCCATATGCCAGCACTTTTCTTTCTCATTTTGCTCCTGGTTATACAGGCAGCCAAATTATATATAATGCCTTAATCCCCACCCCCATCCCCTCTTATACTCCTTCTTTCATTCAGTGGGTTTTGTTTACCAAATTCCAGTTCTAATATGAAGGAAGTTTAGACACATTATACCATGAATGGACTGGCTTTGAAGCCAGGTCCTAAGCTGAATTGACCCACACCTCTTTTTCCAGCCCAATATACTTCTAAACTGCTCTAAGATATGCTAGATTGAAGATGTCAGTGGATTACAATGGAGTAAACCAAGAATATTAGCTTAACCTTGAATATGCAATTAATGCCAGATTAGTTAGTCCATTTTGTTATAGGTAAGTCATGATTCAGATAATATCACAAAACACAACAGGGACTCAATGTACTTATACTGATGATTATCATGATGAATAATAAAAAATAGCAACACCTAAATTACAACTTGCAAGTATTTTCAAATTCTCAAGGACAAGAAAGAATGAAGAAATAAACCATTATACCTATTCTATCTCATCTTTTTGGACTGGCTGCAAAAAGAGCTGTAATTTGCCAAAAGCATATCCTTTCTTTTGGAATTTGTATTTTCTCATTTCTTTTACTGCAAGCCTCCCTTTTTTTCCCCCACCACATTATGCATTCGTTACTCAAAACTCTATGTTTAGTTATCTGAGATCTCTGTCAAATGGATCAGTTCTGTCTTCTTTCCTGAAAGACCCTTCAAGTATTCCTAATTTCTTGGTGGAAGTGTTCTGTTCTTTATGTTCTCTTTCTCATTTTCACACTGATCTCTGTCCAGCAATCCTCTTTTCTTCACCCATTAATTCTACAACTGAGGTGCTCTTGACCTATGAGCTTTCACTCTGTGGTTATGCCATACCTTTTGCCCTGAGAGGTCAACTTGTTGACTAGTTGGTCGAATGCATTGAACAAAACTCTCAATAATAGTTTATTTCCCTTTTCCTGATATTGAGACATGTTAAAGCCTTGGTAAAAACAGACCCTATTTTTGGTTGTTGCTTTTTTGTTTGTTGGTTTGTTTTTGTAATTTGTCGTTTGCCACACAGTCTTGCAACCTCCCAAAGTCAACCAGTAACAACTGTTACATATTTATACCCTATGAATTTATTTGTTATTGGTTTACATTAGCACAAAAATTTGTACCATCACTGAAAGAAAATTGGCATAATTTCAGCTTAGTTCTCTATTTATAATTCTGTTCACATTAGCACAAAAATTTGTACCATCACTGAAAGAAAATTGGCATAATTTCAGCTTAGTTCTCTATTTACAATTCCTTACCTGATCAAGAAAATAATATTTTCTCAACGTGCTCAAACATGCTGAAAATATGTAAGAAGATGGAATTCCTATCACTTTTTTAGGTTAGAAGCTGACGTTAAATGCTGTTACAGGTTAGACAGCATTTCAATCTTTCAGCACTTCAGTTTATGCTATAATATTTGCTTAATTCTTGAATAATGTATGAATATGACCTCTCTTTCTCTCTCTGCCTCTTTGTCTGTGTGTGTGTTTCTGTAAAGATTGTATGCAAAATTATTTTGATTTCTAAAGATACCCTAATTTCAGGAACATTTTTTATTTCTGAAAAACAATCCCACAGGAAATGCATCATTTTGTCTAAGAAGCTGTTATATGCCCTAATAAAAAGTGGAAAATAAAGTTACTTCTTGAAGTATTTATGGCTATCTAGACACTTCAAAACACAAAGAAACATAGAAATGTTAGTTTCTCAAAATTTAGTCTCTGAATGTTTTGTCATCAAGTAAAGTGGAATTCTCCTCTTTAAAAAAGTTGATAGCCTTCATACTCATATACTCAATTCTCTCACAGTTTTAACATTCTTTTCTCTTGCTTGTAAAATTGTGTGAAAACAAGCCGAGTTGTAAACAGTAGGTAGAGGAAGCAGACAAAAACTGACATAGAGTCAAGCTAATAATAGGATTTTTTATGTTTGGGGTTTTAAACAAAGAAAAAAGTCATTCTTTTATTAGGAGAATAGGTTAATGTGTAAAATATTAAAAACATGACTTAGTAACTATAAAAAATTAGAGGCTTCTTTTTCCATTTAGGTTTTATAACCAATTTGATATATAATTTTATGCCTGAAAATAATAAATTCTCTGCTATCACTAACACTGTAAAACAGGAATGTTAATTACATTTTTGTGCTTTCAATTCTACAAAACAGTAATTCTCTCTGCTCTGAAGATATGCCAACACCATAAGAATCTGAATGCCATGGAACACCTGCAAACCAGGCAAGAAGGAAACAAAGAATTCCAAAAGTCAGAATTTTCTTCATTTGCCTTTTTGCTGTGAAGTCTATGTAAGTACTGTTAGTTTATTCCTTTAAATAACAACATTTTAAATATAGACATATTAAAATCATTTAAACCTACATGGTTTGACTAGAAAAGGCCACAGGTGAGTTAATATTAAATGCCAGTAAATATAGAATAAATGATAGAAGTATATGTATATGTCCAGATCTTTCTTGACATTGTTGTTTGAAACAAATGGTTTAACTCATGCATGGTGCTAGAAAAGAGTTAAGTAATTTTTTCTGGACAATGCTGGAAAGAGAATTTGGTTTACAGACCACAGCTGTGAGGCTAATAGCAGTAGAAAGAATTGGAGCTAAATCTCAATGTGTGCATGTTTGTGTGCACAAACACATACACAGAGAATAGGAGGGAAGCAGAGGGGATTTGTTTTTCTTATTAGAATCATTTTCTTCAATACATTTTATCCCTTCTTTCATTCTGAATGTCTTGGTGAAAGATAACTTTCCCCTTTTGGAGGGCAATAGTTGACCAGACTATAAAAATAGAAGCACAAGGAATCCTAACTGTAAATCAGAAAGATATGGGAGCCAATTAAATCAAAGTGATCCATGAACCTGAAAAGAAGATGATAATGATAAAATAAATTTGTAATATTCTAAGCAGTTTGCAAGTAAATTAACCTATGCAGGCTCAATAATTCCTCAGCAAAATTGGGGATAATAATGTTACAGTCAGTATGTGGGAAAAGTGTGTGGTACACAATAGATGTTCAGGAATTGATCCCTATAATGACAATAAGAATTACTCTTATCTGCTGTAGTAGTAATAACAATATACTATAAACATACTCATATTTCTATCTCACATTTTCTTCCAGAGAGGTCTTAGAAATGTGTATTTTTAAAATCATTTTGCAAGTAAAAAATTAAGATGTTTGAACTTTGATAAGGAAGTTAAAAATATTGAGACAGTTAAAATGATTCGGACAAAAATTATAAGTTTATAGATTAAAATAATTTAGATTATTTAATACAAATTATAAATCATGTAGATTAATAAGTAAATATTATTTATAAAGTATTAATAAGTAAATAAGTCAATATGATGGGACTCTATATCCCATCTCTTTCTCTCTCTCCCCTTCTCTGCCTGTGATCAATTGGGCTATTTATCATAAGGTGATGAGCTCAATTTTGAGTACGTTAGACCATTGCTACTTAGAATGTGATTCTCATCCCAGCAGCTTCAGTATAACAAGGAGCATGTTAGGAAAGCATAATCTCAGGCTGACCCCAAACCTACAAAATCAAAGTCTCCACTTTACAAGATCTGTTGGTAATCTATATAGGCACATTACAGTTTGAGAAGTGCTGTCTTAGTGCACTAGTTCTCAGACCCATCTCTACTCAAGTGTATTAGTCAGAGTTAAAAAAAATCAATTATATGTATATATATATTATTTCCACATTGCGAGAATTGTATCCTGCACAAATCCCAAGTCACCCAGTGACTTTCTGTTACTCTAAGCCTCACCTTCAAAGAGGCCATCTCGGCTCATTGCACCAGTTATAGCAAGTTTTGCAGGCTTATAAAGAGTTTTTCTGTTTCTTCAGAATGTCTTTCAATATTTTAATCATAAATTTATTCATATGATGGTTTACCTTTCATAAACCCAAATTACCAACAGGACACAGACAACGCCTTCTATGTTCAGAGCATATTTATAAGTAAGAGTTGGACTCTATCTTACTAAAATATGAAAATATTAAGCTAATATATAAACTCAAGAACATTCCGTGATGCATTTTATAATAAAATAAATTAGAAAATTATCTAAATTTTTATCAGTAGTGGGACAGTTAAATTATGGTATTAAACTCAATGGAATCCAAGGCAACCATTAAAATGAATAAATATATATGAATGAACATGGAAAGATAACTATGATATATATATCTAGGTGTATATATATATAATTTTTTAAAAAGCAACAGGCAGAAAAATTTGCAGAGTATGATTCTAATTTATGTTTAAATGGCATATGTTTTACATATATGAAAGTATAAACACACATATACAGGCACACACATATGTATACCTTCTCTCAGGCATGCTGGTTTACTTTCTCTTCCTCATATGTGCCAACACTATTTGTAAGGGTCTTTGTGGTTGTTGCCTAAAGCAAAAGATTTTTACTTCCCTTTTATTGGTTAACTCATGATTTTCCTCCAGATCTCAGCTCATTGTTGAAATCAATAATACAGAAATACCTTGCCTGATACACCCAATTAGCACACAATCCTCTTATTACCTTTCCTTGTATCATGAGTAGCTCTCCTTTGTCACACTTATCCAAATCACGACTTTACAATCACTCCCATGACTTCTGGAGCATAGTCATCACCCTGCCTAGGTTCCGGAATCTCTGGGAGGCTGCAGAGTGTGCTCATGTTTCAGCCTTTTATCTTGAGAGCCTAGCTCATGTCAAGCACACTCTGGAAGCAAAAATTATTATTTGAATAAAGCATGAAGTATTTAATTCTCATTCTCCATTCGACATATGGGGATAGCTAGTCTCTGGCTATAAGACTTACTCTGGTTATTCAGCTAGTAAATACCAAGCCAGAATTTAGACCAAACTGGATCTCATTCTAAAGCCTGTGATCTGAACCAACAATAAATGACCAAGTTAAAGTTTCCATATCAGAGTTTACTGAAGTATAAATGCTAAAAATCAGGAAACAACAGGAAACATTTAAGAAAGCACTCTCTTTCTTTCTCACGGACACCATGGGGAGGAGTATCACTATGATGAGTATTGGAGAGGAATGAGAAGGAGAGAGAGAATCTTCTAATACATGGTTAAATAATAACCTGTCTTAGTTAATTCAGGCTGCTGTGACAGAGTACCACAGACTGTGTGGTTTAAACAATAAAACCCTATTTCTCACAGTTCTGGAGACTGAGGAATCTGGTGTTTGGTGGGGTTGCATTTCCTCATTTGCAGATGGCTGTCTCCTCCTTGTATCCTCACATGGCAGAGAGCTGAGAGTGACAGCAAGCTCTTGGGTCTCTTCTCATAAGGGCACTAATCCTATTCATGAGGGCTCCATCTTTATTATCTAATTACCTCCCAAGGCCCCACCTTCTAATATCCTCACACTGGGAATTAGAATATCAACATGTAAATCTGAGGCAGACACAAACATTCAGCCCATAACACAACCTTTGGAATTTTTTTCATTGATAACCTACATAATTTTACAGTGGCTCAATTATGATCTTGTAATTTGCCCAACCCCATAGTTCTGATAAAATTCTTTCTATTATTATTGCCATGCTAATGCTTTGTTTAGGGGAAAGACTGCATTCTCACCTACCTCTTGAATTAAAGCATGTTCATTTCCACTGATAAGCAGTAATGACCTCAACTTTAAAAAACTGAGACCTCAGTCAAAACTGAAAAATCACTCCGCTTGAAATTGAAACAAAATTAGATTATAAATGTGCTAACATTTAGGTCTTCTTTAGCATATTTAAAATTAAAATCTTAAACCTGATCTATAAACACGTAATGTGTCAGGGTAGGTAATAGTATGGAGAGGTAAAAGCAGACAATGAAAACCAAAGCAAGCATTCTACTGTATTCTGAGGCTGACAGAAATGCCATATTTCATTAAAAAAAAATTATAGCAGTACTATTAAGATTTTCACAAATATGCTTGTACCCTACCCCCACACACACAAAAAAAATTGGCTAAGTGAATATCTCATTAAAGTCTGAATGTAAAACAGTTTGAGAAAATGTTTTTAAAATGCTATCTTTTAAATTATTTTATATTCACATATATGAAATTATATTAACATTACATGAATTATATGCATATCATATGAATTATGTGAACACTACATTAATTATATAAATACATTAAATTGTTTGCAAGGCCTAGAGTCTTTTCTTTCGAATATTCTCAGTGGTGGTGAAACTTTCTTCCAAAAAATAAATTTCACCCCCATAGGTGAGTCTATCAATCAGTCTGTCTATTCATTCACACATATACATATCCTCCTCTTTCTCTGTCCCTCACATATAGAAGAGACGGAGAGAGAAATGATAGTTTCTCTATCTGCACAAACATATATTTGTGTGTGTGTGTGTGTGTGGTTGTTTATGTATGTGTACATATATAAGGATTTCCTTAAAAAGTCATTATTATCCAGTGGAAGAGAATTCCATTTTGAAAAGTGGCCTCAACTCTGCTCTTGCTTGCCCCTGACTCACAGCTACAATACTACCCTGGATAAATCACCCCATCTTCAGTTTTGCCTCTTTCCTTGCTTTCTTCATCTAACAATTGAGTGCAAGGGACTAGGTAACTCTTCAATTCTGATATTCTCTACTTACTTTCCTTTTTTGGTCTCTCACCATAGAGCACATTTAAATAATCTCTTCTTTTTTCTGAGGTTTGAATTGCTCTAAATCCTACAAGAAGCAGCTTTGCTTATAATTAGCTAAGATTTTTATTCTGTGTCTAAGAAACCAAAGACCAGAGAGATACCCAGCTGTCTTTTATACATCAAATGTCTCTTATTAGCATGACATTTTGATGAGTTAAAGTAGAAATGAATCAAAGGTAGACTTTGTACTTCTTAAAATTCACATGGGGATGAATGCTAAAGAAGATATGTTTTAGTTTGCTATTCTTAAAACATTTGAAAAAATAATATGACATCTGTCAAAAATCAAATGGAGCAGCTTGTTTTCAGGGGCATATGTATGTACAGACAGACCTGCATTTACATGCATATATACTACAATGAAATCACAAAATAAACTCTTTACCAGAAGAATTAGAAATTCTATGTCCAGAGACTATTTGATTTTTTAAAGTAGTCACCATGGGAAGCTCTAAACTTATTCCAATCAGGTTGTCATCGTGCACAAAACAGCTCGGGAATTTCTTTTTAGAATTTCTTACAGTGTTTTCTTTTGAATATTCTCAGTGGTGGTAAAACTTTGTTACAGAAAATCAATTCCATCCCTAAAGGATAGTCCAAATACGATTTGAATTGGTGTGAAATTTGGCATTATGCCTTTCTGCTTAGTCCTCATTGAAGAACATATTCCTGGCAGCAGAAGCGCCTCATTATAAAGCTTTTTCACCTATAAGATGGGCCTGTGGCAGGGATCCCAAACGCCATGTTCCAATAAGCCCCATTTGGCACACTGGTGAAAAAATGAAATACACTTCTGTGCTTTAAATCTAAAACAGGAATGCAGTAGAATGTGGGAAGTAGTTAATTTAGATTTGGAAAGCAAACTCATCAATCACCCATTAGATAAATGCTGCATTTACTTTGGGTCTGTCAATAAAAACCTCTATTAACATTACCAGGTCCTCTCTGTAGAAATACAACTGGATGAGATTTTCCTTTGAAACTAGTAAGAATTCAGTTTTCTCACTTGTTGCCTAATTAAAACCTCTTCATTTTAAGAAAAATACTAATTAATAATTATGAATGAATCCTGTCATATTTAAACATATTCTTCCTATTTTTAGTGTGCCAAAAGTGTAGTCCATCATTTTCCATTCCTATTCATATTTACATGTTCTTATTACTGTTACTATTACTCTGTTCCTTTTATTTTAAATTATTTTATTGTAATATAGTAGGGAAGTAGTAGATTTTAAAATAATTTCAATTTTTACCTTGGAATCACAGGAGACATGTACAGGTATGTTACCTGGTTATATTGCATAATACTGACAATTGCTCCCATCATCCAGGTACTAAGCACAGTACTCAATAGTTACCCAATAGTTAAAAAAACATTGCCTCCCTCCCTAACCCCCCAGGAAGCCACAATGTCTATCGTTGCCATCTTTATGTACACAAGTACACATTGTTTAGCTCCCACTTATAAGTGAGAACATGTGGTATTTGCTTTTCTATTCCTGTGTTAATTCACTTTGGATAATGGCCTCTAACAATATCCATGTTGCTGCAAATGACATGATTTTACTACTTTTATGTCTGCATAATATTCCACGGTGTATATGTACCACGTTTTCTTTATCCAAACCATATTGATGGGCACCCAGGTTAATTCCATGTCTTTGCTATTGTGAAAAGTGCTGCAATGTACATATGGATATGTCTGTTTGTTTGTTTTGAGATGGAGTTTTCTCTTGTTGCCCAGGCTGGAGTGAAATGGCAAAATATTCGCTCACTGCAACCTCCACCTCCCAGTTTCATAAGATTCTCCTGCCTCAGCCTCCTGAGTAGCTGGAATTATAGGCATGCCCCACATGCCCAGATAATTTTGGTATTTTTAGTACAAACATGGTTTCACCATGTGAGCCAGGCTGGTCTTGAATTCCTGACCTCAGGTGATCCACCAGCCTTGGCCTCCTAAAGTGCTGGGATTACAGATGTGAGCTACCACTCCCAGCCTGGGTATGCATTTTTGGTAGAATGATTTCTTTTCTTCGGGTAAATACCCAAAAATAAAATTGCTGAGTCAAATGTTAGTTTAAAACAAGACTACCATTTGTTTTAAACCTTAGTTTTGTTCTTTGAGAAATTTCCAAACTGCTTTCCATAGCAGCTGGTCTAATTTACATTCCCAACAACAATGTATAAGTGTTCTCTTTTCTCTACAGCCTGGCCACCATCTCTGTTTTCTTGACTTTTTAATGATAGCCATTCTGACTGGTGTGAGATGGTATCTCACTATGGTTTTCCTTTGTATTTTTCTGGTGATTAGTGATGTAGATAATTTTTTTCATATGTTTCTTGGCCACTTGCATGTCCTCTTTTAAGAAGTGTCTGTTCATGTCTTTGGTCCATTTTTTAATAAGGTTGTTGATTTTAGGCTTGTTCAATTGTTTAAGATCCTTATAGATTCTGGATATTCAATCTTTGCCAGATGTATAGCTTGTGAATATTTTCTCTCATTCTGTCAGCTGTTTTTTGACTCTGTTGTTAGTTTATTTTGTTGTGCAGAAGCTTTTTAGTTTAATCAGGTCCCAGTTGTAAATTTTTTTTTTAATACACTGGCTTTTAAGGAGTTAGCTATAAATTCTTTCCCAAGGCTAATGTACAGAATGGTGTCTCCTAGATTTTCTTCTAGGTTTCTTATAGTTTGAGGTCTTATATATGAATCTTTGATCCATCTTGAGTTAATTTTTGTATATGGTAAAACATAGGGGTTCAGTTTCATTCTGTGTATGATTGGCCAGCTATCCCAGAATCATTTATTAAATAGGTAGTCTTTTCTCCATTGATTATTTTGTTGAGTTTGTCAAAAATCAAATTACTGTAGGTGTGCAGCTTTATTTCTTGGTTCTCTATTCTGTTTCACTGGTCTATGTATCTGTTTTGTACCAGTATCATGCTGTCTTGGTTACTGTAGCCTTATAATATTGTTTTAAGTTAGGTAATGTGATGTCTCTGGCTTTGCTCTTTTTCTTAGAATTCCTTCAGATATGTGAGCTTCACTGGTCATATATGAATTTTGAAAGAGTTTTTTTCTAATTCTGTGAAAAATGACATTGGTATCCTGATAGGAATACCATTAAATATATACATTGCTATGGCCATTTTAACAATATTAATTCCCCTAATCAATGAGCATGAAATGTTTATCCATTTGTTTGTGTCATTCATTATTTCTTTCAGCAGTGTTTTGTAGTTCTCTTTGTAGGGATCTTTTACTGCCTTGGTTAGATGCATTCTTAGTTTTTTGTTTTGTTTTGTTTTAAAGCTATTGTAAATGGGGTTGCATTCTTGAGTTTGTTCTCAGCTTTAATGTTATAGATGCATAGAAATGCAACTAAATGCAAATGCATCTTAAAACATTCCTTACATTGCTTATAAGTTTCAGGAGCTTTTTGGTGAAGTCTTTGGGGTTTTTTAAGTATCAAATCATCATCATCAGTGAAAAGAGATTGTTTTTATTCTTCTTTTCCTACTTGAATGCCTTTTATTTCTTTCTCTTGCCTGATTGCTCTGGCAAGGACTTCCAGTACCACGTTGAACAGAAATGGTGAGAGTGGAAGTTCTTTTCTTCTTCTAATTTGCAAGGGGAATGCTTCCAGTTTTTACCCATTTCGTATAATATTGCCTGTGGGTTTGCCATAGATGGCTATTATTTTAAGGTATATTCCTTTGATGCCTAGTTTCTTAAAGGATTTTATCCTGAGGGGATGCTGAATTTTATTGAAAGCTTTTTCTGCACCTACTAAGATGTTCACATGGCTTTTGCTTTCAACTCTGTTTATGTGGTAAATCACATTTATTGATTTTTCGTGTGTTAAAGCAACCTTGTATCTCAAGAATAAAGCCTACTTGAGCATGGTGAATTAACTTTTTGATGTGCTTCTGGATTAAGTTTGCTAGTATTTTGTTGAGGATTTTTGCATCTGTGTTCATCAGGGATGTTGACCTGGTTTCTTTTTTCATTGTGTTGTTGCCACATTTTTGTATCAAGGCAATGATGGTGCTCGCTGAATAGAATAAGTTAGGGAGGAGGTTCTTCTTCCTTGATCTTTTTGGAATAGTTTTAGTAAGATTGGTACCATGATTTCTTTGTACATCTGGTGGAATTCAGCAGTGAATCCATCTGGTCCAGAGGTTTTTTTGTGTGTTTTTGTTTTGTTTTGTTTTGTTTTTTGTTGTTGTTGGTTGGTTTTATATTACTGATTTAACTTCAGAACTTGATATTGTTCTATTCAGCATTTCAATTTTTTTTTCTGATTCAATCCTGGGAGATTGTGCATTTCCAGAAATTTATTCATTTCTTTTATATTTTGTAGTTTATGTGCATAGAGGTGTTCATAACACTTTCTGAAGATCATTTGTATTTCTGTGGGATCAGCTGTAATGTCACCTTTGTCATTTCTGATTGTGCTTATTAGATCTTCTCATTTTTTTTTATTTGTTAATCTAGCTAACAGTCTATCGATCTTGTTTATCCTTTCCAAAAAGCCAGCACTGGCTTCCTTGATTCTTTGTATAAATTTTTGGGTCTCGGTTTTGTTCATTTCTTTTCTGATTTTAGTTATTTCTTTTCTGCAGCAAGTTTTGCAGTTAGTTTGTTCTCGGTTTTCTAGCTCCTCTAGATGTGATGTTAGATCATAAATTTGAGATCATTTTAACCTTTTCAGATAGATGTTCAGTGCTATAAACTTTTCTCTTAATATTGCTTTTTGCTGTATCCCAACAATTTTGGCATGTTGTGTCTCTGTTTTCATTTAATTCAAATAATGTTTTGATTTCTACCTTAATTTTATTGTTTACTCAAAAGTCATTTGGGAGAAAGTTGTTTAATCTCCATGTAATTGTATGATTTTGAGATCTTCTTGGTATTGATTTCTATTTTTATTCCACTATGGCCTGAGAGTATGGTTCACATTATTTTAATTTTTCTGAATTTATTGAGACTTGATTTATGGCTTAGTGTGTGGTAGATTTTAGAGTATGTTCCATGTGCAAATCAGAAGAATGTATATTCTGTGGTTGATGAGTGCTGTATTCTGCAGATATCTATTAGGCATAATTGGCCAAGTGCCAAGTTTTAGTTCAGAACTTGTTAGTTTTCTGCCTTGATGAGCTGCATAACACTGTCAGTGGAGTGTTGAAGTTTCCTAGAATTATCATTTAGATGTCTAATTTTTCATAGGTCTAGAAGTACATTTTTTTTAAAGAAAGAAAGAGAGAAAAAAGAAGAAAGAAAGAAAGAGAGAAAGAAAGAAAAAAAAGAATGAAAGAAAGAGGAAGAGAAAGAGGGAGAGAGAACGGGATTCTTGTTCTATTGCCCAGGCTAGAATGCAGTCTAAAAATGGGTATTAAAAACCTCTTTTATGCCAATAATTGTGCTTAAAAATGGAGACAGGAAGGAATAAG